>BGNK01000977.1:3914-52762 GCA_003297005.1 Symbiodinium sp. clade A Y106 | reverse complement strand
AAGCGCGTGCACAAGACACACATCAGTGGCATCACAGCACGTCCAGGCCAGCCATTCCCCATGTAGACGCTCCATTTCAGAAGCGCCCGCGAGAGACAATCATCAGTGGCATCACGGCAAAGGCATCCGGGCATTCCCCCTGCATGTAGACGCTCGATTTCAGAAACAAGCGCGGCAGACACTATATCATAAGTCATAGCACGTCCAAGCCAGACATTCACCATGTAGACGCTCGATNGCTCGATTTCAGAAACAAGCGCGGCAGACACTATATCATAAGTCATAGCACGTCCAAGCCAGACATTCACCATGTAGACGCTCGATTTCACAGGCGCGCACTACATATATACACACACAGACACGGACACAGACACGGACACACACACGCACACACATATCATTGGAGTCGCGTAGAACGCGAAAGATTACGTGTAGCGGGGTTAAGTCGCGTCAGGGCGCGCTTAGTCACAACACCCCACGAACAAAACGCAACGACTTAGGCAACTGGGAGTAGGCCGGGCTCCGAAATGCTTAACCGCAAGCTGACGCTGAAACGGTTGATGTTTGGATGTATGCTCGGCCCGGCTCCGGAAGGCTTAACCGCAAGCTGGCGCTGAAACGGTTGATGTTTGGATGTATGCTCGACCGGGCGCCGAAATGCTTAACCGCAAGGTGACGCTGAAACGGTTGATGTTTGGATGTATGCTAGGCCGGGCTCCGAAATGCTTAACCGCAAGGTGGTCGCCGAAAGATGTGTATTTCCGCAACGCGATGCGAGTTAAACCCTCCCCTCGTACTGGGTGCTGGCCAAGTAGAAAAAAAGCCTTCGAAACGAGACTCACATCCGGAGAATCACAGGACATCCAACCCGGAACTTCCCATGACGACACTCGATTCCACAAGCACCCGCTCGAGACACAAGTGGTATCACGGCACATCAAAATCAGCCATTCCCCCATGTCGACGCTGGATTTCGCAAGCACCAACTCTAGACGCTCAGTTCCACAAGCACCCGTTAGAGTCAAATCCAGCCATTCCCCCTGTAGACGCTCAATTCCATTGGCACCCGCTCCAGACGCACATCAATGGCATCAAAGCACATCGATACTACCTCCCGTGTACTCGCAAAACGTTTCCACAAGGTGACGCTGCACACCAAGCATGCAGGATGTTATCGCAATAGCNTACTCGCAAAACGTTTCCACAAGGTGACGCTGCACACCAAGCATGCAGGATGTTATCGCAATAGCGGTTTGTATGGGACTGGCAATACTTTTCCGCAAAGTGACGCTGCAAGAACAAGCGTGCAAAATGTTATCACAGTGCTGGATTAAACGGTTGTCAATACGCTTACGCAAGGTGACGCTGCACAAACAAGCATGCAGGAGGTTATCATAGTAGTGGATTAGACGGGTTGCCATCACGTTTCCACAAGGTGACGCTGCACAAACGAGCATGCAAGATGCTTATCACAATAGTGGATTACGACTCCCCATGTAGACGCTCGATGTCGCAAGCACCCGCAGAAGAGACACATCAGTGGCCTCGCANCGAGAAACACGTCAGTGAGTCAACCACTCGAGACACAGATCAGTACAACACATCAAAACCAGCCATTCCCCATGTAGACGCTCGATTCCCAATGGAACGATCGGCTAGCACAAAAATACTAAACCCCATGGTGACGCTGCACAAACAAGGATGCAAGATGTTATCACAGTGGTGGATTATATGGGTTGGTAATACGTTTCCGCAAGGTGACGCGGGATTGCTACGACTTTTGGCGGCGCNGATGCAAGATGTTATCACAGTGGTGGATTATATGGGTTGGTAATACGTTTCCGCAAGGTGACGCGGGATTGCTACGACTTTTGGCGGCGCGCAACGACTTAGGGCCAGCACCCAGTAGCAGTGACTGTCTCAACCCTGCCAGCCAGGGAGGGTCTCCTTCCCCAATGTGGTGATGCACTGGCATGACGACAGTAGGTGCCAGACCCGGTCCTTCCCCAGTAGATGGACCCGCAGGCAAAAGTGCCGAGTCCCGTGGCGCCTCGGATGACACCTCCTGCGGCCCTCGGAGGGGCACATCGGCCCCAAACATCGGGGCAGGCTTCAGACCTGGAGGCTTGGAGGTCTTAGGGTGCAGTTGCCTATGACATGTTGTCCGCCTAGTGGCGGGGGCAATTTCGACCTAGCATCTACCTCCATCGCCGCGGCAAGAGCTGCCGATGCGGCCCCCTTGTCTGCTTCAGTATCTGCCGAATTCAGGGGGCTTTCTTCTGCCTGGGCTAGTACGGCTTTGGCTCTAGCTGCATGTGCAAGAAGGTCGTCTGCTGCTGAGGCCGCACGAAGGCGTTCACTTCCTATGGGCCCTCGTGGAGGAAATTCCCCAAGGGGAAGGGAAGTGATGGAATTCGGGTTTTGCAGGGGCCTGCCTGAAGCCCTAAGGAGCTCTTCTGAAGTAGGCCCCAAGGGCACATGCCCCACCCCTCCGCCGACAGGCCCACCGGCAACACCAAAAGGAAGTGTAGGGGCTCTACTGAGGCTGTCATCATCTGTTTCACCCTCGTGGCTACGCACCTCTTCAACCTCAGCATCATCATCTTCAACCGTTTCACGGGGCAAGGTACTGAGCGAGTCTGCGCGACGCCCCGACATAACTCGTGCGCAAAGTGGGGGTAAACCCACTGCTGTGCACTAAGCGAGGATATACCCGCGGCAAACTGCAGAGCCTTGGGAAGGGTCAGGCCAGAACCGATTCTTTCCAGTATTTTTCCAAGGGAGGGATAGACCTCCTGCGGGGCTTCCTAGACTGTGTCCTGGGCTCAGGGGCCTCGGGCCGACACGATTTGAGCCAAAATGGCTTGAGCCGTATCGACTAGCACTTGCGGCGATTCACGTTGCAGCCTGCCACCCACGTCCCTCTCAACTTCTCAGGGGAGCTCCGAAAACGTGACACGGAGCTTTGCAAAACGTCAAACTCTGTAATCACAGGACAGTTGGATGCCCTCGGAGCTTTTGCGGAGCAGGCTGCCAGCCGTCAAACTTTGTAGGTTGCCCTCCAATCTTATAGCGTACATGGATAGGCCCTTGTCCCAATGTGCGTCTTCTGTGATATAATCTGGCAGTCGTTGGGCGGGGAGCACCATCGCTGCGATCCGGATGTGGGGGAGGGGAGCACTGTGCTACGACCCGGTTGGGTGGGCAGGTGCTTGCAATATATTGCAATGCGGTGAGCGCCAATGCTACGACCCGGTTGGATTGCAATGCGGGGAGCACCACCGCTACGACCCGAGAGCCAACAAGCGGGGAGCACCAATGCTGCAACCCGTAGGATGAAGCGGTGTTGGATCAGGTATATCAGGTAATACCATACCTTGGGGAATGTGCCATATGATGGCGTCCAGTGGACCAGCTTCTCCACAGTCACCCTCTCCCGGAGTACGTGTGGCAGGAGTTGGGGGTGACGTCGACAAGGGTGTTAGCAAGGTTACTTCTGCAGTCAAGGCCTGAAGTGGGTGATCACTCCCAACTTTCTTGAATTGCGACCGGGCTTGAACGTTTAGGCAGCAATCAGGATCGCATTCATCTCTCACACCCGAGTGCCACATGGTAGCAGCAGTAGAAAAGTCGTCGCCTCCGTCGTCGCCATAGTTAGAAGCAAAAGATGGTATATCCCCCAGAGATACGATGCTCACCCATGCAAACGTGATGTCACTTTCGCCCTAGTGCCACCAAGTGGGGGAAAAAGGGTGGTCTTCGAGTCTCCCATGGCTCTTAATGCCGCCCCGGGGGTCCACGCCAGCCCACCCAGCCACGACAAGCACTAGGCCCCGAGTTAAGACCCCTTTAAAATTATGATTGTGAGCCCGAAACCGCGAAATTCCGGTGGCCGGGTGTTTTTAAAATCAGGGGGGCTGTAGGGGAAGCGATTACACACTCGGCTTTGACAACCCTATACCACCCCCGCGACGCTGCCGCAGTGGCATGCATCCGGGTTGCGACGATGGTTCCGAGCGTTTTCTGCCGACAAACGCCATCAGGAGGACAACATTCTTGGCTGTATGTACATCCCCCTTCTACACGCCAGGGCTGGACACCTCACCGACGACGCATGGGGCCAAGAGGCGCGCATAGGCGGCTGCTGTCCAGGACGACAGCAATGGACAGCGTGGCAATGATCCCGCACGCCGACGACTGGCCGCCGTCGCGGCGAATAGCACAAACCCACCGAGCCGTGGGCAGTGGACGCTGCAGGCGTGCCGACCCAGCATGCGCAATCGCGCAGGCCCACGATGATGACGCCCAGGCCATCCGCATCCGTGACACGCCCCGTCGCCACCACTTTGCACGCACCTCTGCCCCGTAGTTACAACCTAGAAAGTTGCGCAGCCAGCGAGTCTATCCTCCAAACGCCGCCCGGAACGCTTGTTCGCGGCGTCGCAACTCCTCCGCCAATCTCCGCCGGCACGCGGGATTGGCCTGGGGTGCGGAACAACGGCATGCGGGTGCCAGCATGAAAAGCTTCCGGCTCACGTTCGTCGCGGATCGTGGCGGCGTTTCGCAGCAGTCCTTTGGGTTGGCGAGGCGGGGCGCCGCAGCAGCACCACAGGAGGTCCGGCCTACCAAGGACAATCCAGCAAGCGGAATAAAGGCCGAAAACGTCAAGCTCTGGCCCCCCGTGCCTCAAGCGCTTACGGCCTTGCCACTTGTGCACAAGCCCGGAAACGCTCACTGCTTTGCGTGACCACTCCAGATGCCACCCGAACCACACATCGCGAGGCCCGTTGAGCTTTGCCCGAACCGGCTCATGTCAGCAGAGCCCCGCGGGACCAAACCCACGGGTGGCGCGCGAGCGTAAAGGGGCTGGGGCGGAAACCTTAGTGCGGCCATAGCGCGGGCGGCCACCGACTGTGGACCATGTGTGACGCACGAACCACCATGCTTAGCGTCGTCGCGGGTCGGGCCGAACTGAGAGGCATCCTGCCGCACGCCATGATGTTTTATGTTTTTTTTCAACACCTTGTGCCGTGACGCCCCAAAACTGCGCACGAGGTACATTCGGAGAACAGGGGACCCTTTGATGCCAGGAGCTCGCTTGTGCCCGCCGGAGACGCTCTACTCATTCCTCGACGACATCTACGTCACAGGCCCGAAGCTTCCGGTGGACCACTCGACGGGCAGGAGCTCGCCGTAGGCGAGCTCCTTGCCGTAGCGATCGCGACTGCCCGGCTGCGGCCTCCCATCCGCGTGCAGGGGTGACACGAGCGTGACGTCGCAACACAGCACCTCTCTGCGCCTGGTGGCGCCATACGAGAGCCGGCGCCGATCGTCGGGTGGGATCTCAGGCGCGGTGGTGTGCAAACCGGTGGAACTCACAGCTGGAATGAGTGCATGAACTACAGTAATTGTCTGCACTACATTTGTTTTTCCAAAGTGACCACGGTCCCTGCGCACGAAAAGTGCAGCATACCGGCTCCCGGCATGGGTTCCGCTGCCGTTTGGCGGCTTGCGGCAGGCTCCATTGCACCTGAGCATGGACTAGTGGAGGTCCGGCGCCGCACCATGTCGCAAATTCAAAGGTCACCTCCGGGCACCTTCACGGTTCAGCGCAAGCTGGCGGGGGAAGGAAGCGGCCTCGGCCCCGGCGCCGAAGCACATGCCGGGTTTTAGGACTTGCGTTTCACATTCAAACCTGCGCGAGGTGGCACCAGAGCCGGAACCGCTCCCGTTTTTTTCCTTACGCGGATTTTTTTGGCTCAAGATTCGGCCCCGCTTAACCCGTAGTCTGCAGCAAGCACAGGGACCGGACCAAGTACTTTTCGAGCTGTTGTAAAAAGGTGCGAAAAAAATCGTGGGTTTCCGTTCGCCATAGAAACGCCGGCGTGTCGTCGCCTCCAGCGCTTTCTTCGTCATTGCAAGGCATGATCGCGCTTTGTGCCATCTCCGGCCAACCACGCAGTGCGTCATGGCCACGGAAGCTGGAATGACGCCGCTGTGAAAAGACTAGCTACGTCCCTCTGCAAGAGATGGATGATGACACTCTTGATGGATTGCTGGGGTTGTCCGTGGCTGCTATTGGAAACATCGTGCGCAGCGCAATTGGCGCAATTGAGAGGGGACTGGCACCCGTGTTCACGCTGAACCACATTCACAATATCTTGGATGAGCGCATTGACAAGATTGAAAGCACTGTAGAACAGCTTGTGATGCATGCTGAGGGCACACCTCGGTCGCACATGTCGGAACGCAGTGCAGTGTTCAGCTGGAGAACCACATCAACGACACAAGTAGCCGCCTTGCGAACATCGGAATCAGCCGCCCAGCAGGACTACATGCGAACCACGGTGATCGGAGGTTTAAATGCGTTGCCATCACTGCAGGCTGCCATGAGGTGGTTGACAAGCAAACTCAGCGCATTACAGCAGGGTCTGCCGCACATCGGGACGTACATGAAATCGCAAGCGTTCCAAGGGATGCTGTTTGCAATGTTCCGATCTTCGGTAGACCGGGGTACGGCAGTGGCATTGTTGCGAAGCGCCGAAATATCCGAAATGCATGAGAGTGGCAAACGAGTGTGGGCTATGCAGGATCTACCGACAATGCAGCACGTGCAGAAAAATTTTCATAGTATTCTCATTGTGGGACTCGATGGCAGCTCGGCAAGTGGGGTTTCATGAAAGGGGAGATGGGGTGGGACATGGTGGGACGATAAGTTTACCAGCAACAAGGTTGGGCCCAGTGTGGCAGTCAGTCTGCGCATCTCCAACCACAAGTTGGTGTGTGATTGGTCACCGGAACCAGCACAATGGGAAGATCCGTAAGACAGCGTTGAGTTGAAGCAGTTGATCTAGCGTGCCAATGACAGGTTGCAACAGAACATTGCTTCCAAAGGATCCGGCAAGAGAAAGCAGACGTTTGCCGGGGCAACGGGAACGTCGTCCTAGGGACATCTCCGCCCGAGTCCAGCAATGTCACCAGTGTCGCACACTGCAAGTCATAAACCTGTTTCCGCGGTGGTTAGGTCGACAAAACATTTTTCATATTCTAAGCATGTGAATTCGAAGGTCTCTGTTTATTGCAAAAATGCGAGGCTACATACAGACGACAGACTTGCGGAGCATTCGGGCGAATTGAACCATTGTCCATGGGATGTGGTGCTATTCAGCGAGACGCGTCGGAACTTGTCGGAACTCCGACCATTGCAAAATCATGGGTGGTGACAGCTGCATTCATCATCGCAGCAAACAGTTGCTGCGGGTGTCGCTATTCTTGTGAAACAACATTGGGATCATGGCGTGACCTAAGCACGTGTGATCAGTGACCGCCTCATGTTCATCGATATGAAGGTTGAGGCCAGCATCTGTAGATTCATTTCCGTTTACATGCCGCATGCAGGATATCCACATGATGATTTGTGCAAAAAAATATGATCAACTTCATTGGATTTTGGCCGATGCGCAAAATATGCAATATGCTTCCGGGATTGGTGGTGATTTCAATACACGGTGGAATGTGGAGTCCGTGGCGATATGATTCGGGAGTTTTCGCATATGTTCGGCTTTTGCTTGGCCAACCATGAACAGTTGCCACAGAGCTGGGCATTTCGCAGTTCAGCTGGCATCAAGCGACATATCGATTTCATCCGTTTCAGCTCCCAAGTATATTGTGAAATCGCTGGAGCAGTTGATGTGCTTGACTTGAGGTCCGATCATCGCGCAGTCAACTGCAGTTTATACATGCGAGGACGATGCTTCAAACCGTTTTGGAAACCACAACCGGTACCACGATGGATTCCGAACAATCAACATCAATATCATGCCAGTTTGCGGTGAGCGTTTGGTACATACCGCCATGAAGCGTCAACAATCGAGAGTTGTAGAACCGTGGGAGCATGCCGATTTCCAGCGTTTGTTGCAGCAAAGAAAACTTTCACGAGATTCGACTGAAAGGCGGAGACTTTTGAAGCAAATCCGCAAAAACCTGCGATCCTATCAGCGTCAGAAGCGGAATCAAAAGATCACATCGATCTTGGAACAATTCCAAGATTTTGGAAGATTGGAAACCCTTTTCATGATCCGGTTACAACATTGGACATGCCAACGACCAACATGCCTGGTCCCGAAGCTTTTACAAATTGCTTGTCCGGGATATTTACATCAAATGACGTGCATGCTGAAGTCAGTCAAAGTGACGTTGGTTTTTCGACCATTCCACCTTTTGAGCTTCCCGAACTCACACAAGCACTAGTACACATGCGCAGTCGCAGAAGTGGTGATGATGCAGGTTTGGTTCTGGAAATGTTCAAATTGGGCTGCGCAGAACTCCACGAATGCTTGCTTGACATTTACAACCGCATGCTTGTTGAAGATTCCTTGGAACCATCATGGCAGCATACTTTTTTCAAGATGTTACCCAAACCCGGTGATTCAACTCAGGTAAACAACTGGCGCCCCATTGCAATTCTGAAAATTACGAAACAAATTGTGCTAAGCTACTTGTCGTGCCGTTTTGGAAAGCGCCCAGTGTGCCGATCAAGTTGGTTTTCGCTCCAAATTGGGGATTGACCATGCGTTTGCTGTCTTGGAGACCATGATTGGAAACAGCATCGAGTGGGATACCTCACTGTGGTGCACGGGTCTAAATTTAAAGAAGCTTTTGACAGAACAAAGCACACATCGCTGTTCAAAGCACTTCATGACTAAGGTGTTCCACAATGTTACATTCGCTCGCCATCCGTATTGTATCGGTCACAAACGGGCCAGGTACAACACGGCAAAATCTTTGTTACAGTACAACGTGGAGTCAAGCACGGTGACGTTCTCAGCCCGGCGCTTTTCAACGCAGGCCTTGAACTTGCAGTTTCTCGATGGAAAAAGCAGTCTTGCAAAACATGGGTGACACGCGTGGTCACTTGGAATCCAGAGTTGAATTGGCATGACAACTTTTCATTGGCACCCAAGCGCCGACAAGGACGCCACTAACTCGATGGGATGATAAGTTGCGAGCTTTCTGCAAGGTAGAGTTTCCTGAAACACAGTGCTGGATGTGTGTAGTCGAAAATCGTGCGTGGAAACGCAAAGCAAATGATTTCGTCAACGAGTTTTTCCAAAGCTGTACAGCGACGAATCTGCTTGAGTAAGTTTCCTCATTCGCTATGTCCTTATATAACCGTAGTCGTCATCGGACTGGCGCAAGCGAAAGCGAAAGCGAAAGCTGTTTTTATTTTTTTTGTGTTTTTATTCAGGAATCGCAAAGGTTTGAACGCGCCGTGCCGGTAGGCGACTGGGCTCCGGAGCCAAAAGCCCGCCTGCAAAGCAGGCGGTTCGCCAGCCAATGGCGTGCGCGGGTGAAAAACGCAGCTTCTCAGTTTTTTTTGGCTCCAAGCCCCCCTTTGTTTCAGAGTCGGCAACGGCGAACACGGAGGAGTTCCGGGTAGGTATCACGTTTTTGCCGTCGTTCTGCGCGGGTGAGCGAAATGCCGCGCGTGAGAGGGGAGTGGCATCCACAGCAAGCTGGGCACCATCGGGCATCGCTGATTGCAACGTCCATGTTCATGTCGGCAACGCGGACATTGCGGGCGACACGGGCCCCGTCCTTTCGGCAATCACGGGCCAAGGCGCGTTCCAAAGCTAGCGCCTGGGCCGCGCAATGCCGCGCATGAGTCGGCAACACGCCCGATTTGGAGCAGGCCGCACTGTGGTTGTTCTGTCCTGCTCACACCTTTGTCCGTCCGCTGCAAAGTCGTGGGCCCAAACCGTCAAGGCCGCTGGCGGCGGCTCGACACCGTCGCTGGTACGCCAACTCCAGCAAGCTCTGGGCGTGCGCTCGCAACGCGGCCAGCGCCGCGAGGGCTGTCCAACGCTTACGCGGCTCGTCAACGGGGGTCGGTCCTGGGCTCGTAACGAGTCGTCGGAGCAGCACCAAGGCTTGGCTGTGGAAGCGCCCGCCAACCTCGAGTCCGAAGACCACCAAGCGGCAACCGCCTGGCTGGAGCTCAGGCTAGGTGCGGAGCTTGTGTGCCTTGGCTTGCCAAATGCCATTGCTGGCCGGGTCGTGCGCAACGGTCGCGCTGCAGGATGGGGCTGACCAACGTCGTGTCGACTGGGATTTGAGCCCCCCGCCAGAGCGTAAAGCCGTTAGCCACGACCTCGATCCTCCGGCCGTCGGTAGCGGGGACATCAAGGTTGAGTTCCTGCAAAGGCGCGCTCGAGGCCATCCAAACTGCGGCTGCAGCCGAGCGGCAAGAGCAAGCAGTACGACGCGAGACGCAGATGCAAGGCCAGAAAGGTGTGTTTCAAGCCGTTCATCACAGTCTCGGGCAGCTCGGCGTTGCCAGCCGCGCAAGTAGTCCGTAGGTCCGTAGGATCCTCACCCCTTGTTGGCCCGACCTGCATGGGCGGAGTGGGGTGCAGGGCGGGACCTGGAAAGCGAAGGTGGCGACCTGGGCTGCAGCAGCTGCAGCAGCATCAACAGCAGCAGCAGCAGCAAGGACGGAAGAAACCCTCCCGGGGTCAGGCTCGCGTCTCGAATGGCACGGAAGGACCAAGAAGCCCGTAAGCTGCGTGCCTGTCTGCCCAAGCTTGGCGCAAGCCGAGGCCGCCATGCTGCAGGGGCAGGAGGCAACGGAGCATCCGCAAAAACCCCAATGACTGGCAAAGCAGCGCCCAACAGCGACATCGTGTTCCTTTGCAGTTTTTTGGCGGGAGGTCAATGCCGGCAGCAACACACGCAGAAGGTAGTTGGCTCGAGGAGGGAACGCGCAATACCGGAGGATGAGCCACGCGGCCTGCGGGTCGGCGACGCTCTCGCGCCGGCGCTCTGTATCCTCGGACCTCCCCACGCCATCCGCGCAGCAGCGCCCGGGTTAGTTGGGATAGGCACTCGTGACGCATGTTTTCCGTGGCGGTTCAGCAGGCCGTCGCCAACACGGCGTTGGGGAGGCCTTCGGTTGCACCCAGCGACGGCCCGCAGCTGGACACCCTGATCCACCTCCATGCTCCGGCCGGCCAGAGCTGCTAACAGCAGGCCCCAACATCGCGCGGTCCGTAGTCCGGCAGGACATCTAATTTGCTGCGACCGTGGCTGATACACATCAACAAACCTCTCGTTGGGCAGTTAGATTTTTCCTCTATGCCCCCCTTCGCGACTGCAGAAGGGAAACGTCCATGACTGCGGCCTGCAGTCCGAAGCGGCTCGACTGTACCGCGCAGTGTCTGCTCCAGTGTGGCAATCAGCGTGGCAGCAGGGGTGCTTTGCAAAGCCACGCTCAACAGGCCCTACCAGCGGTGCAGCTAACCCTGGGTGGCAGTCTGCACACACTTACGTGCATAATTTGGTTGTGAGAAAGGCTGCCCGTGTCATTGACCAGGCTCAGCGGAAAAGGCCTGCGCCGCTTGAGCAGGACGCGGAAGTCTGACATGGGCGAACCCGGCTTGGTCGTTGTTGGCATCAAAATTGGTGGCGCTCTGAAGCTGCCAACTTGTCCTGTTGTTGGCCCCAGCACGGGCACGCAATGCCGTTGCGTTGCAATGCACACCAGCGGTGGCTGTCGTCGTTGGACGATGGTCGGTGTTGTTATTGGTTGCGGCAACAAGGTCCTTTGCTGCCAGCTTGCTCTCTTTGCCCAGTGCTAATACCGCCACCGTTGCTAGCGAGCCTCTGCTCAGCGACGTCCTCGCTGACGCCTGTCAATAACCTCAGCTTCTCAGTCACCTCCCCTGGTTACCCACCTTGCCTAGCGATCTCTGCGCCGGCAGAGCTTCTGTTGCTCTGGGACCACGCAGATGGTTGCAAACAGGTATCGGAAGAAACCGCGAAGGCGCGGGCCGAGTGCGGTCCGGCTGGCGAAAGCAGCAGCGCATGGGCACCAGTGTGCCGTGGTTCCACCGACACTGCAGGGGCGAGTGGCGGCAGTGGAGCCGCTTCCAGTTTTTGCGGCTGGCATGGCAGGGGGCATGGCCAGTCGGCAGTAGGCTTGGAAAGCGGAAGGCTCAAAGGCAATGGAACTTGCGGAGGATCGCCACTACCCAGGCCCCCAACCTTGGCGCGAGAAGGGGGTCTGGAGACACGGGAAGAACGGATAGCCGTGGGAGGGCGCCACTGGCAAAGCTCGAGTTCATGCTATTGCATGCTGTTCAAGTGAGTGCTTGCGGCATTCGTCCGTCCACCGCCGCTCCAATGAGGCGCTGCATGCCCATTGCCCAGCGTCGTGCGACCCCAAACTTTACTTAACAGAGAAACGATAGGACAGGATGGGGGGAAAGAGGCACTGCTACGCAAAGCACGTCTTTTGGAAACTTACAGTGTGCAGATGCATGGTGTCAAATTCGCTAATTCTCGTGCAGCCACATTCATCACCTAGCCGCCGCATCAGATCTGCTCTTCTTTCAGGATCTCAGCAGCTTGCGACCACTCGAGGCAGCGGAGCTGAGCTTGTCGATGTCTTCGGGTGCCAGCTTGACGATGTTCCCAGCTCTTCTTCTCCATCTTGCACTGCATCTCGCGATGGGGTAACAGGGAGCATAGAGCTCGCCACTTTGCCAGGGCAGCTCTCCTTCTCGCAGCAGGCAACCCAAGTTGAGCATTGTTGGACTTGCGAAGAGAGCGATACACGAAGCTGCAAACGGGTCCTGCATCCACAGATCCTGCAGGAACACGGAATCCCCACAGCGCATGTCAGACTGGTGCTGCCTGCGGGCAAGTGCATGCTCTCTCAGGCCTGCAGATAGAGCAAATGTTAAAACAAAAACTGTGGCAAACGAACCTACTAGCTACAGTGGCCTTTGTCAATGGCTTCAGTTGGCGCACGAAGTCGGCGAATGACACGGTTGCGTTGCCTCGGCAAATCAGAGGGCCCGGCTTCCGAAATAGCAATACGGGCTCTTTTTGCCGTCCTTTTTGTGGTCCTTCTACGCCGCCTCAGCGCTCATTTCAGCGCCAAGGACTTTCTGCGTATGCATGCCTCCCAAAATCGCAGGCACAGAGGGAGTGTTGAAAGAAACGAAGTCTAACGCATGTTTCTGCGCATGGACATTTACTATGTACAAACAGGAAAGCAAAGGAGCTCTCAAAAAAGACTGCACTCAGAAACTGCCACATTTCAGGCAGTCCAGCACAGGCATGAGATGCTCACTGAATGCCGACGAGCTTGCCGATGCTCTTATCGTTGCCCCGCGCAAGCATGCGGGAGTAGTTCTCCAGCATTACGTCCTGCATGCTGCGCTACACGCTAGACAGCAGGGACTCGGAATATATCAGCTTATAATCATAGATTTCTGCTTAGCCACGTACCGCTCCGGATTGCGACCTGCGACAACAAGCGCTTCTGTATTGAGTGCAGCTGTCGATCCGACTGGGGACTCAACCCGGCCTCTGCTGGATACAGGACGCGGTTGACACGCACGCCCAGGTCTGGTGGAGTACCTTAGCAGGCTGACAAGGACTGCGGGTCAACAAGAATTGCAGCAGCAAACAGGACAGCAGATATCATGCAAATCGCCTCCTCAAAATGCATAGTGGGCGACAGCAAGTAAGATGAAGTCGGAAGTGTGGTCTGATTTTAGACAGGAAGCTCGCGTGCTGCAACAGCAGTGCTAATGCCTGATTCATACTGTGTCCAGGCTGTCTCAACATCACACTTGCCGATCATCGCACGTGTGATTGCAATCAAACAAGAGGAACACAAAAGAGTTGCAAGCGGGCGGCCATACCTCTTTGCCGACATTGGCCTTTCCTGCGGCTCAGCCTCTTCACCCTCTTTGGCCTCTTGCGCGTGGTGGTACACATGCCCATCGGTCCCTTAGCATTTAACACAAAGCTCACCAAGTACGGCAAACGTTCCACAAGCAGGTGACGCCAAAAATGCTCTTGAGGTGCCTATCGTACCACGGCCAGGAGATTGGGATCGATCTTTAAAGCATGAGATGCAGTTCCTTGTTGTTCCGGCTGCCACCATTTCATCATTGGTATCCAGCATCAGAACCTTCTGCCCCAGGCTGTGCCGCATGTTTTCCAGGGCAGATTCCACGAGGTCGTTCAACCTTGTCACCGAACAAGTGTTCAATGAAGTGCATACTTAGCCGCAACTGGACCTCCCCCTCTTGCATCCTTTTGTAAAGCTTCGCACTTTCAATTAGCCAGGGATCTCTCCAACAGTTGAAGCCAAGACAAGCAGCTGCGTGCGGAACCTCGAAACGACCTTGTCCAACTCCTGGCGGGTCTGCTCCTGCTTCTCTCGGAGCTCCGCAGACAGTTCCTTCCGGCAGCTTGGTAGCCCTGTCTTGTGTTGGCTTTATATGGCTCTTTTTGGTGCGTGAATCTGGACTTTCTCATGTCGCAGGGCTTAAGGCCACTTACAACTTGGCAGACAGTGGCTCTCAAACTTCCGGGCTCTCGGCCTGTCGTATGCAGATAGATAGATTAAGGCTTGTTCACAGCGACAGCGACAGCGACAGCGGCAGCTACAGCTACTGCTACTGTTACTGCAACTGTTTGTACTACCACTACCACTACCACTACCACTACCACTACCACTACCACTACTACTACTACTACTACTACTGCTACTACTACTACTACTACTACTACTACTCTGCTAAGGGTCTCGGCTGGAACCTTAGCGGGCAGATAGGCTCCATTTTCACAACATGGTTGTTTTGACTGGGGCGGCAGTGCGCGTGGCTCTGCTTTTACTGGCTTTTGTGCTTTGGAGTATGAATAGCCAGCTGTGCTGGTCCCAAGTCCAGCAGCAATCACCTCTTGAAGATCATGAACCAGGAAATGCACTGATTGCCCTGAGTTGAGCAGAGTTCCACAATCTGTTCGGGAGCTCATAGAGCGAAATTTTCTGGTGGTAGTTATTTTAACAATTTTTCTCCGGCAAGGAAGCGCGCGTTTCGCCGCGCACGTCAACGGGCTGCACTACATGGGCAAACCTTGTACCGTGGACGTGTTCATACCGCCAGCAGCCTGCAGAGTTTGCGCGCTCTCGGCACGCCGCCGATAGGGGCCGCGTCCAGACGGACTGTCGATCGGGCGAAATTCGAGTGAGCTAGATTGCAGGCTCAGACGTGGAACATGGGAGGGTGTACAGCTGAACTGTATGATGTTCTTTGCTCCTGGCTGCAGGAGCAGCCCACGTTGGACGTTCTGTTTTTTCAGGAAGTTCATTGGGGGATGGGTAAAACCGAAGCCCAATGGAGCATAGATGGCTGGACCTTTTACGTCTCCCCGGACCCGGGCAATCGCTATGCAAAGGAGTCGCAGTTGTCGTTTCTCATAGACTGGCAGGGCTGCAGGGCACTACATTTTGCGAGTGGGTATCTGGACGTTTATTGCAGGTCCGGGCTGAGCTCCCTGGCTTGAGCATTGATTTCCTCTGCGTGTATCAGTGGGTTAGGGATCGGGAACCCAAAGACCTCAATAAGGATCGTAGGGAAAAGTTGTGGCATTGCTTGGGTCGCACACTGCACAGTCTGGCGAAGCGTAACCTACTGTTGCTCGCTGGTGACCTCAACTCTGGCCTCAGTCCGCAATCTGGTCTCATTAGTCGGGGTCTGCGGCGCTGCACGGTAAGCAACAGCTGTGCCAGCTGAACTCTTGGGGAAGTGCGCGAGCCAGCAGATGCGCGACGTTCCGGAATGGAGAGCGCGCCTCGCAGCTTGACTTTATGCTGGTCAGGCGCTCGGCTGCTGATTCGACTGCACGCAGATCAGGCCCCATAGCACACGATCTACCACCCTGGAGGAGCGGGCACCGTCATTACAGAGTTCAGTGTAGTGTTGCTAGGGTTGCGGGATGGGTCCTTCAACAATGGGGCCGGCCACCCAACCTTGCGTACTCCAAGGCAGATCTCAGATGGCACCTGCGGCAGGATACGAGCACTGCACAGGCATTTCGTGCTCAGGTTTCTCAGGTTGTGGAGCACACAGACCCTGCAGTCACGGTTAGCCTCCTCAATGTTCGGCTCCTGCAGTTGTGTCGTCAGCTCTTCCCCCCCAGTAGAGCAGCCCGTGCGCGCGCAGGCGACATGCCGGCTGTGAAAGGAGGCATCCGTATGATGTGGGAAGCGCACCGTAGACTGCGTGCTAGGCGCCCTGGAACTTCATTTCTGCAAATCTTTGCAGCGCGGAAACGCTACATTGCATTCCAAAACGCCTGGCGACACCTTAGGGCACAGAGTCGCCAAGCACGCAGGGCGCGCTTGTGGTGCAGGCCAAGCAGGTGGCATGTCGGAACGATCTGCGGGGTGTCTATAGAGTGGTTAATCTTCTCGCCCCCAAACGCAGGTATGAGCCTGTCCGTATACGTTCCAAGGAGGGTCATGTCCTGAATCATAGCGAACAGTTTAGGGAGCTGCTGCAGTACTTCCGAATTGCATTTGCACGTGATGATTCGTTTCGGCACAGCCCCAGCTTCGACGATTTGCAGCTGGATGTGGATGTGGTGAGGCTGCCATCTGCACACTCAAGCCCCATAAAGCTTTTCCCGTGAATAGTCCGGTTGCCGAGGTTTGGCAGGCTAGCCCTAAGTCTCTCGCCCGGTATTTTGTAGGTCTTCTCGAACACTGCAGATTGCGGCGACAGCCTCTGCCTCCGGAGGCTACCGCATGCAATCTAGCTCTGTTGCCAAAGCCGGGACGGCCTTCAAAACATCCGCAGGACCTGAGGCCACTCCATCTTCAAGACCCCGCCTCTAAGGTTTGTGCCTGCCTCCTTAGGGATAAACTCGAGCCATATCTCCTCAGCGGATAAGTTCCAGCGCGCCTATATCCCTGGTCGCTCAATTGGTGAGGCCGTCCTCCGTGCATGCCGTAATTGTGATGCCATCCGTGACAGCTCCCAACGTCGGGGTGAACCTCGCCCGAAATGTGTGGGCGGGGCGGTGCTGAGTTTGGACCTCAGCCGCGCGTTCGATGTTCTCCCCCGACTCCCCCGCGCTTCTCTTGCTGAATCGCTAGTGGCGGCTGGCGCACCAGCCTCTTGATGCAACGCGGTCCTGGATGTTCATGGTAAGTACAGCATCAAGCACCAGCAGCATGCGGGAACCTTCTCTATGAGGAAAGGAGTTAGGCAGGGCTGTGTACTGTCGCCATTGCTGTTTGCCGCTTTCACCGGACATTTCTTCATGTTACTGCAGGCCCGCACCAATGCGGCCTGGGCTGCAGAATGGGTGACCCTGTTTGCTGACGATACCTTGTTGCAATGGATGATTGGAACGGAGCAAGACTGCAGTTCCTGTGCAGAAGTGTCCGCGAAACGTTTCGTCTGTTTGCCGAGCTGGGCATGACTGTCAATGCGTCCAAGTCGCGGCTGATCCTCTCCTGGGGTTGCCAAGCGCTGGCTTCAGCAGAAGCGGCACCGCACTGGAACGGGCTATGTGATTAGCTTAGGTATCAATATCCCACATGTTGCCAGTTGCCAGCGCCACATACCTGGGGGTTGAGTTATCTCTTGATTCCTACGAGTTGAGATCCCTCAGATTGCGTCTGAAGATGGCTGGAGCTATTAGACAGAGACTTCTTAAGCTGCTGCACACGCCGGGACTTGGATTGCGTACCCGACTGTCTATGTATAACTATGTATGTCGCGTGCGTCCGGAGCTCTACGCAGTATGGTTTGCACGCAGTGGGCCTGACTGTGCACACAAGTCGACTGCTCGAGCAAAAAGATGCCAGATACTTGCGGGCCATCTCTAGGAGTCCTTCCCATATCACAGGCGAGTCAACCACTGTGCTCCGACGGCGCTTGCGGGTGTCCTCGCCGCTACAGGCCCTCTGTAAGCTGCTGGACAAACGTGTTGCGAAGTGTACTTCTTCGGTCAGTCGAGGCTCTTTTGTGCGACAGCGGGAGCAGTTGAGAAGTCTTGAGGGTAGCCCAGAGGACTGCAGTCCAGCGCAAGGGCGCTGATTGAAGTTGATGCCTGCAATCCAGTTGCGTGTAATATCTGTTGGCAGTACTTCTCCAGTACGCGCATCATGAAGTCTCATCGCACCCGTCAGCACGGCAGACCTCCAAAGCCCCCAATGCCCACTAGCCTACAATATGTGCGCCACACCGTAGACGGTATGCCTCAATGCATCCATTGCTTGAAGACCTTCACGAGGGTAGAGGGGCTGAAAAAGCACTTGCGAGGATCCTGCAGGATCATGCATCAGGCATCAACAACAGCAGCTGCAACCGTATCGGGAGGTGCCCCCCGAGCGGGAGGCGTTGCTTGGGTGTTCGCACCGGACGCCTCCTGCGGCTGCTGCCCTGGCGCCGTTGCTGAGTAGACCTGACTTTCGGGAAGCAGTGTGCCAAAATTGGCGGCGAGTCCTTGATGATCCTGCCATTGGTATCAAGCAACACATGCGACTCGCGCACACCGCTGAATGGCTGCATAAATCCGAGGCTTCCGCTAGGTGCTCAAGTCTTGGCTTAGTTGCCGTGACCCCGTGCCGGTACTGCACCCGCCCTGTCAAGGACCGCCCTTCACCGCAGTCCAGGATGCCCTGCAGGCGATCATCAACAACATCGGCGGCCCAGGGATACTCCTGCGGTTCCGGGCGACACGCCCCCTGACGGAAAAGATAGCGAGGTCCTTCCCTTTGTGTTGGTGCTGTCCCTGCGCGGGGCACAGGCGGCACAGGTCCACCAGGCCTGATGTCTCCTGAGTGGATGCGCTTGTGTCGCCGCGGCTGGCCTCCGAGTCCGCCCGCTTTTCGGATTGGAAGCCCCGAGCGCAACCGTGGCAGCGATCCCAGAACTCGGAGAAGAGCACTCAGATCGAGGAGCTCTGTAGGTCTCCCAAGGCGTGCTGTCCAGATCACCTTGGTGTCTAGTATTGCCCCCCCACTGGGCTGCCTCTGTAGTCCTCATAATGTCTGCCAGGCCTTTGCGTGGGTTGGGCGGCTGACAGTGGATGAGGATGAGGACTCTTGTTATGGTTCGGCACGCGCGGCCATAAAACCAGTCCTTGAAGCAAGCAAGCCGTACCTGCCACAATGCATGGCATGACGCACGCACTTGCGCGGATGGCGTAGGCTAACGCATCAGCAGGATGCTTGTCAATTCATGACTCATCTTCTCGCCAGTGCGCATCCTAGTGCATACTCGGGCCGCTGGCAAACGCGCCTTACATTGCCCTTTCAAATTGTGGATGGAGGATCACTGGACGCCCCAATCCTATGTCGCGCTACCGGAGCTGTTGCATCACTGGCACGAACAGCATACCATCCATGCTCTGGCACGCCACTCGGGTGTGGTCATGCTGCAGCTCAAGCGATATGCACATGCTGGTGGTGGCCCTATCAAGGATACACGTGTGATCAGGTGGATGCCGGGGGAACGCGTGGCCGTCCCTTGTTTCTGTGAAGAGCAGGGAGTCCGGATACGGTTTGAATACTTTCGGGTCGTCTATGCTCTTGTACATGTAGGTCCACATACCGAAACTGGGCATTATTACCAAGCTGTCATTTGTATCCCTATGCCGGATCCGAGCTGTGCTGGACGTTTTGGGTGGCACAACGCCATTCTCAATGATAATGCAAGCCAAGACGGGCTGGGGCCCGAGATAGGCAGCTGTTGGAGTGCAACTGCTATTTGCTGGGCCTCATCTGGGACCGGGGCAGTGACCACTTCCTTAGAGCATTGCGCCACCAGGCGTACGCCGGCCGAAGCGCACCGTGATGCCAACAGACAAACATTCCTTGCCGCTGCACAGTTGCTTTATTCTGCATTCTTTCAGTTAATGTCACTCTGTCGAAAGGTTGAAAGTCACAAGACCACTGCCATGTCCTCCGTAGCAATTTGAGCAAGAACTTAGTGCGGGATCGGTGGCCTCCATGCAGCTCAACCAGGCACCATTGCCCTGCCGTGTTCGTTGTCTCTGAGACTGACGTCGTTGCAAAGCTGCTGTAACGGCTGTAACCTCCGCTGCTGCCGCTGTACCTAGGTTAGGAGGGATGTCGCACGATAGCGTAGAGGACCTGCTGCTGGATGCATTTCGTGATTTGCATTATGCGCAGCTGGGTACTCATGCACCTGCAGCGCTGTCACTTGCTCAGCGCAATGACCTCATGGAGTACGCACGCTCAGTTCTGAACGACGCGCATTACTCTGCACTGCTGCAGCATGCGGAAGTCCTTGGCAGGTGTCAGCCGTCGGTTTCGTACATCGCCCCGCCTGCCACTCTGGTCAGTGCTGTTGAGCCTTGCAGCCGGGCAGACCGTTTTGCACGCATGGTGCTGAGTGATGGGCCCATTTGGAGCGCGGCCAGACTCGTCATTGGGCACATGGAGTACCGTACGGAGCGCCGCCTAGCTGCTGATATGTGCCAGCAAGAAGCCCGGCTTGGCGCATATGGCCATCATGCGTTCAGTGGCCTTACCCGGTCTGCGCAGCGGCACCGCGCTACTTGTCTGTTACTCAATTGCTTGATTCGTGAGGTCATCCCACCCATACCTGGACCACTTTGGTTGTGACCTGGAACGGAGCTAGAGGCGCGCATATTGACTGTCAGAATGCTCGCATTCCTTCCCTGGTGACAGGCATGAGCCATTTCAAGAATGGAGAACTGTGGGTCGCTGCTCGTGATGGCTCCGACTTCGAAGAGTTTGCGGGGCAGCTGGTGGGTACCCTTCATCAGGTGAGTATGAACGCAATCTTGCTCCCTGCTGCTACGTGCCCGCACAGAGTGAGACCGTCCACAGCGGGCGACCGGGTTGTACTCATTGCCTACACGATTGGTCAGCACCGCTCCCTGACAGCCCACACCAAGTCTGAGCTGGTTCAGCTGGGTTTCTCGCTTCCTTCGTAGGGGTCTGGCATTTTGGGGTTTGGTGCTTTGGTTGCTTGGTCCCTAGGCCTCTGCTTCCCTAACCTTGCCCTAAGTGATAGCTGGCTGAAGCCGTGGCTATCTTGCCTGGGCCGCCTTCACATGTTGCCACCGCCCAAAACCAGGGCCACTCGTGCTTCTGTCTGTACAGGACATGACGTGCGTATTGGCGTTGTGGTGGCTGTTACCCCACCAGGAGTGGAAAAGCAGCGTGTTGTGCACTACAGCCGTCAGCAGCAGTTACAGCCGGCATGTCATTCGTCCTTGGTTGGTCGATTGGTTCCGCTTGCAGGTCATGGCCTTCTCCTCTTTGGCTGGCTCTCGGCGGCCGCAGCGCATGCCTCCTGCTAATGCCGGTGACCTCGAGCTTCGACATTGCAGTACTCGCGGCTGCTTGGTTGCATACCTGTCCGTCCTTTAGTGTGTGCTGTAGTGACTGTGGAACGGGCCGCCATAGCCGTCGATGTGATGGACTCTGGCTGGGGCAAATGCGGAATGCGGGCTCTGCTTCTGTGGCGACTACGCCATCGACGGGGGACAGCACCTCTGCTGAACATGGTCGGCGGTTGGCGATGGCTGTGCTACGGATTCGGTGGCTACACTGCCGAGTGGTTGCACCTCCGTCGACGTGACAAACGTAGGTCACACCCTGAGCTCCTCTTCTCACTAGGAGTTTTCAGCAGAAACTGTTGCATCCCAGGAAAATGATGGGGGACACTTTGATCTTGATCTTTCAGCCCTGATTGAGTCCTCTCTCGAGGAAAGCCTCGGGTTCCTTTTCGGGCCGTCAACCAGGCGGTGAAGCCATGAGCTTCCGGAGACGAATGCTCTCTGCCGGCTCCCTCGCACTCATCGTACTTCGGTGTGCGTCCTGAATGCATGAATACTACTACTCTACTACTACTACTACTACCACCACTGCTCCTACTACTACTGCTACTACTGCTACTACTACTACTGCTACTACTACTACTGCTCCTGCTACTACGACTACTACGACTACTACGACTACTACTACGACTACTACTACTACTACTACTCCTTCTACTACTACTACTACTACTAGTACTACTACTACTACTACTACTACTACTATCGTCAGACCACCACTCACTCCCATTAAAACTCTCGGCTGCGCTCCTGTTACTCCTACTCTTGCTCCTGCCCCTAGTCCTAGCAAGCCTCCAAACCCCAATCTCCCAACCTCGCAACCTTCTACCCTCCTAACCTACCCTCCCAGCCTCCCACAACTGCAGATAACGATAATGATGATAGTAATGGGGAGTTGGAAACCCGGTTGGCCCCCGCTCTGCTGCAAAAGGAGTAGGTATGTCTGACAGGGAACTTGGGGGATACTGTAACAGGGTTAACCTCTCAGTCATAATCATGACAGTAACAATAATGATGACAATAGTCACGAATGATGATAGTAAGAATGATAATGATAATTAATATTGAACAATCACAAAAATGATAAGAAGAAGAAAAAGAATAGTAGCAATCATAAGAACAACCATAATCACAACAACAGCGATAATAGAAATATTAGCCGCTGGTTTAACAATGCTCATTAGTGATGCTACCTACGATTACGACTGGACTAGCTACAGCTTCCGCAGCAACGGTTTCTGCCAGCAGGTCATTGCAGTGATGCGGAAAGTGGTGGTGATTATAATTGTGATTATCACGCTGACCAGGATGATGCTGATGATGATGATGATTGATGTTGTTGATGCTGATGATGCCGATGTTGCTGATGATGCGGATGATGCTGATGATGCGGATGATGCTGATGATGCTGATGCTGGCAATGATGAGGCCCTCTTGCTACGAATTTAGACGGTGTCCTGCATCTCATCGAAAAGCCTGGCAAGGAAAGTGCACGGCATCTGTCACATGCCGGCGGCCAGCTCATGCCTCCGCTCCATTCTGCGCACTGCTGCATCCATCTCTTCCTTCATGCTGCTGAGGTCAAGCTTCTGGAGTGAATTGAAAGCTTCTTGCATTTTGACTTTCCTGAGCATGCTGGGACTTTCAAACGAAGGAAAGACCTGCTTGTGGTTGCCGAGGCACAGGTCTTCGATATCGGAACCATGTTCCTCCACCACCTGGTGCCCGATAGCGATTCAGCGCAGCAAGAAAGCAAGAACCTTTCTCCACGGTCAGCGCCTCGCCGAGCTGGTCCACTTTGCCACCAGTCTCCGCAAATCGCATGTCTACCGAACGTCCCAGGCCCTGAATCGTACACATAGGGAAACACACCATGATTGTCGATCTCAGGTGCTTGGCTAGTCTCAGCTGCGGGCGTTCAGTCTGGCTTGCAGCAGCTCAAAGTCGTGTGCATTTTGCTGGGTGGCCTGGCTCAGCTGGGCAGCAGAGGTACCAACCGCAACTCAACTCTCAGCCGAGCATTGATTCAGCTTTGATGTCCTCGTGCATCTCGCGAATGCACCCCTCGGTTTCTTCGATTCGTGCCTCCTGCAAGCGAAGAAGTCATTGAAGGCCACAGCTACTGAGCAGCACTGCCACCGCATGCCATTGCTAAGCTATTGACGCAGCGGCTGATGCCCTGTCTGAGATCGTTCATGCAGCTCTCCCATCCTTGATCCACGATGCTTGCAGTAGATGTGCACACGGCAATCCGGCCAATCAAGCTTTGCCGTTCATTGGTGTCTTGCTTTGGTGCAACTTCAAGCTACCCAATGTTTCGCCGAAGACACGGAGTGATCTTGGACTTGGACAGTTGGCCCCATCAGCACCCGGAATCTCGTCATTCAACAGCGCGTCCACTTCCAGCTCTAATTTGTCGATGCGAGCCACCAAGCCCTCCAGCACACAAATCCATCCGACCGTACAAAAAAAAACCGGCATTCAGACCCGCCTGCTTTGGCAAGTCAAGATGTCGTTCGTTCTGAAGCTCCGCAAGCGAGGCTTCTGACAGTCGCAGTCGAGCGAGGATGGCCTCCAACAGGCCTGACATCAGGCCAACCGAATCATCAATGCCTTAAGGGCTGCTCACTCGCCTGGTTAAACCATCCAACCCTGTTTAGGCCCTGTTCCTGAAAGTCACCAGAGATTCTGAAGTTTCACTATGTTTCACTGTGATCGCCAATTATCGGAGCACCTTTCAGGGAGGAAGTGTCCACCGCCAGCAGAACATCCGGCACGACGAGGGGAGGCTCCGCAGCCATCCGCCCGGCGTGCTTCACTTCAAAATGATGGAAACCAAACACGCCTTGGGCTATCCTGCATGGTACTACTGCTGACTCAACATGAAGGCTCCTAGGGGCTGGTGCCCTGAACCGAAAGCGCGCTACACGATGTTACACGCAAGAGCGTCGCATCTGGATTGCTCGAGCTCGACCTGCACCCCGTCACGTCTCGGCCCAGCACCCGGCTGCGCATATCGCCGCCAGATCAGGTACAGATCACGCTCTGATGCTCGAAGCTGGAGGTGTGTCAAGGCACGCCTTGCGATGTGGCACAAACTACCTCCTTCCACACAGTTCTACTGTCCTGGCCTGAAATCAGGAAGTGTGAAGCCCTGGCGGCCCTGTGCCAAAAAACTGAAGACATCACTCAATGCGGTGATGTCATGGCCTCACCAGCTTGGCATACACGCTGCACAACTAAACGACGCTCAAATCGCATGCATTCCACTTCGGGGTCCAGGCCAAGGAATTGAGCGAGCCGAAGCCTTCAAGAATGAAACGAAAAGATACCTAAACTCGCAAACAGTTCCAGCATGTCTCACCTGTCTTTTTCCAGCTCCTGCCAAAAGAGCACCGAAACTAAGTTGGTGTAGCCTTCTGTCATGTCTGCCCAGCGTCCTCAGCAGCAACTGCTGCTGCTGTGATGGTGCGGTGCAGCTGCCCTCGGGCCTGCTGGCTACCAAGGACTTATTCTCACTTGAAAGTGGGTCTGCTGGTTTGCCGACATCGTCGAATCCGAGACCAAGTAGAGCATATGCATTACAAGTGCCAGCATCTTGACGAGTGTCTCACGGATGAAACCTTGGGAAAAGAAGCTACGGGGTGAAACATTCAGCATCAGGACTACCCCTTCTCGAAACCCGACTAGCCAAGCCGAAAAAAAGCAACGGCCCTCCGGCCACCATCCTTGCGGCCAACCCCTGCCGGGAAACAGCCCTGTGGAAGCGAAAATGTGACTCAATAGGAGCCCTGCACCTATCGTCTTTTGCATTGGGGCACTCGGATTCTAGACGTTCGGGCTGAATCTCCGGACTTCGTGTCCAAGGTCACGAGGTCCAAGTTCGTGTGTTCAGCTTTGGGTAATTTGGGCCGCCCAGCCACCAACCACAAAGACTGCGTCTCCAGTTCTGCGCTTCGCTTCTTGTGCGCCACTCGATGTGACATCCGCCCTGACATCAATTCACTGCCAATGGATGACAGTCCTGCCACACCCTGTCACCTAGCAGCCGTAGTTGCACTGCGATATACAAGGGATAATTATTATCGTCTTTGCAATATCAAGGGCTATCACACTTCTTTACGGGCCTATGGGCAGCGTGTAGAAAGCGAATACAATATGCTGGCAGTGAACGGCTTACAGCAACGCGACCAATCGCCAACAAAGACCTGCCCGTGCGCACTTCTGGGCAAGACGGTGCCTGCACGGACAAGCGACTGGCCCCTGTCTCGTCCTCCCAGCCTGGAGACTGAGATGAACAGCTGATTGGATGGCATCCCAATGCATCCCATCCCCCTCTCGTTTGAGGCCTGAAGAGGTGCTACTCACGACCGTGCAGCGGAAAATGGTCCCGCACGAGGGGCACTGAACCTTCGCAAGGCGCATATACGTGGCCGTGTGTACATGAGTCGTGATGCCCTCTGCAGCCGCAGCCCCTGCCTCGGGACAGCTCGTGGCATCTGAGTCACGTTGCACCCGAAGCCCACAAGTTGGGCAAGTCTCAGAGTTCCTGAAAGCGAAAGCGTGCAGACTCTGTCGGATCTCTGATTCGGCGACACTTGTTGTCGCTCTTGCCCCCAACTTTAACGTTGACCCGCGACAGCCGTCAGACCCAAGCGATTCCTCAGCTTGCACGGGCCTCGAGATTAAACGAAGTATCCCCACCCCTCCATTTGCTCTTGGCTCCTCGTCTTCTGAAGCCGCGCAGAAGCATTACCCACTGCTGCCGAGGGTCTGTAGAACATACAGCACCGATTTCGCTTCAATGTCATTGGGGCATCTTCCAAGCGCCTCCATGCATCAGACCCCGGTGAAGCATGATGTGAAACAGATGTTGCAGGCACCTCATACTCCTTGGAGTCCACCGGATACATGAGCACCCCGAACTCTCTCAGAGATAGACGACCCGGATGGCTGGTTTCGTCGCACCTCCATACAGCGGCATGCTGGGCACCAGTTGAGAACCACAGCTGTCCCGGCAACTGCCTACGTCGCAGCTGAACTTCTTGTACCATAGCACCTGCTGCGATTCGCACGTGGGTCGTCGCAGGGGTGGCGGGAGGGGCTAAATCGTCTGAATCAAGATCCGGGCAGATGCTGGAGAAGGTGCCTGGGCTGAACGGGGCACGCTCCGGAGTCGAATCACGAACGGCGTTTTCTGGTGAAGCTATGCGGGATAAGGGGCAGGAGCCCCGGAAGTCTTGCACCAACTGCCAGATGTCGATGTCCATTAGGTAGCCCTAGACATGAATTATCGATGTACTGCCACGTCAGGAGCGCAAGCAGGCAAGCTTGCCCAACGGCCTGGCCCGTCGGATCCAAGCTCCGGAACAAAGCCAAAAGCGGACATGACGGTCGCAGTGCCTCACATCAACGCAAACAAAGCCGGCCCTCTAGTGTCCCAGCCTTGTAGACTTCTAGCCTCAAGCCAAGCAGAAGAAGCCTTGCCATCTTCAGCGGCTACATCAGTCGCTGCTTGCCGCAGCATGGTCTGCACCACTGCCACAAGCAGCCTGAAGGATGTCCGAACGGAGAATTCCACGGCACTATCAATGCTGGCCTGCTCGTTGCTGTGCAGCTCTCCGGCGTCCACATGGGGTCGTATCCTGCAGCATGAGGCTGAGTTGGGCTGTGAAGGCAGTCACCAGGGAAGCCGGGCTTCCAGCTCAGTTGACGCTGAAAGTGCTCCAGGGACACTCCCGATCCAAAGCTTGTGGCATAGCGCTGCCACATAAGATCTAACTCCTTCCAGGGCCGAGCAAAGCCGTGCGGAACAGAAGTGTTCATTGAACACATGTTCGACCTTCTCAGCCACAGGAATCTGCTGATCCCTGAAGGCCTTGCGGAGCAAATGGCATCAGGAGTGTGACAGAACACGAACACGACAAGTGCCTGGAGACATTGTCACACAGTAATCCCACCTGCCGCAGACCCACGATGTCGAAGGTAGGCTGTCCCGAAGAAATGTAATCTCAGCGGCAGATCGTAGCAACAGCAGGAAGCCAACGTCGCTTGCATCCGAGAAGCAGAAGACCTCCTTCATGCAGGCCTCATCGAAACCTGCATGTGCAGCCAATCTCTTCCGGTCAAGCTCCAGGTTCTCCGCCTGGCGAGTTCTGCTTGTGCACACACTGCAACTGAGATGGAAAGGGCCCCTGCCGTGCGGGCCACAGCCGCCACCAGTCTGCAGAGAGTGTAACGATCTGCAGCGGTTGCTTTGGGCGCATCCAGGAATGGCCTGACGGCAAAACAGGCCATGATCACCGCACACTAGCAAGGGCGGCGGTAACATGCACGTGCTGCCTTGCCACGACGAAGCACCTGCCATCTATGCGGTTTATCTTGGCGTGACTTGAGCTAAGAATGGAGCGGACGGTGTCGCCGTGCTTTGCAGGTGTTCCCGCCTGAATGCGGCTCCGCAGTTGCTGCAAACCACGTTCGGGCACGCCGACGAGTCCGAGTCTCTCTGAATTCGGAAACCACCTGAAGCGTCTGGAAACTTGATGCTGAATGAACAAATCTCTGTCGGCGCATTCTCGGCCGCGCGCAGCGTGGGCATGGCTCCGAAAACTGCAGCAGGTACAGGATCGACTTGGCTTCGTCGTCTGTGGCGGAATCGCACATTGCCTTGTGTTCCTGCAGAACGCTCTGTCACAGCAACTTTGCACATTTTGCAGCGACGAAGAGCCTTGGACTGCAAAGGATAAATCAGCTTCCCGAGGTCCCGGAACGTGAGATAGCCAAGCGGACGCCCTATGCGGCAGACTTTGCGATGGCCAAGCTGAAACTGAAGCCGAGGCTGCCAAGGCTGCCAGGCCACCTCCTCGTCGTAGGTTTGCCTCGTGGACCAGAGAGCACAGGCTCGCATAGGACACGGGCGCCTCGTGCTCCTGCCAAGAGGAGCAGGAGTTGAGAGCGCAGCTGTGTGCCGTGCCGTGCCTTCACCAACTCCAACAGGTCGGTGTCCAGAACATGGCCCTCCAGAAGAGGGCTGAGAGACTTCGCGACCGCGCGAAGGCTAGCGGCTAGAGAAGCATAGCGCGTGGCCTTGTCCAGGGGATCGAGGCATTTGAAGAAGGCTGGGAGGCCTGAGACCGAGCCCTAGTCACACATAGCCAAAGGTGTCTTGAGCACCGGTCCGCAAGCCCCAGCACCGGGACCGAGCATCGCCTTGAGATATGTCAGGGCCACGTGAGGCTCCCATGGCTATGGTGCTCCCCTGCCTTGGCATCCTCAGCCTCAGCATCGCAGGCCGCTTGCCGGACCATGGCCTGAGCCAAGAGAGCGCAACAGCAGGAAACTATACTTTCCGCCGTTCCGCCGTTCCAACCCCACCAGGTGCCTGAAGAGCGGTTCGCAGCATTCGCAGCTCCCAGGCATCTCCGCGCTGTGGCGCCCACAGAGGGCCCTGACAATTCAGATTTCTTCGCAGGCCGCTTCTTGGGGCTGTCTTGGGCAGTGCCCTGGGCAGGCACCTCGTAAAAGCAGTCCGCTATCAAGCGAGGGCTGCGCTCGGAATATGGACTCAGCCGAAGATCCGGTGGCCCGAGGCGTGGCATCCTTTTGGGAGGTCGTGTTCGCATGTTCGAGTTCGGGCGGCGGAATTTGGCCCAAGGCTGAGGCCGCCCCAAGGGGCTCTCTCTCAGCCGACCGGTCGCCGAGCTCTGTGCCTGCCCGGATTTCAACGAGAAAAGTTCACGGAAACGCAGAAGGCGCCTCCAGCAGGAAGGCCCGGTGCGACGGGGAAGGGGAATGAGGCGGCGCGGAGCGCTGTGGCAGGGGCAGCCGCGGTGCAAGCTGCCGCTCGGGCGACCCCGTCCCTGACAGTCAGAGGTTTGGACCAGTCGTCGACGCATGTGTCCGAAGTACACAGCATCCAATTCTAAACAGAACTCCGCTCCTGTTTTCGTCCCCTGCAAGTGCCTGCCCTTGCCACAGAACATTTCAGCTCCGGTGTGCTGGATGCTCAAACACCCAACTTCCGGGATTTGCTCTGGGACGTGGCTCCGTGCGTCCAGACACTTGAACTCTTGCAGTCGTGATGACCCCCACACTGCATAATTAGTAGGCCCAGGGGCAAGAAAACAATGAATCTAATTGCATCATCCGCTCTGGGCAAACTTGCTAGATCAGGCGGGGCTTCTTCGCGGCGAAAAAGTTGGTCAAAGTTGCTTGCGACGAGCAAGGTTGTGTGCGTCGGCTCTCTGCTTCAGACAGGGCAACGACGCCACCCAGGCGTAGTCCTGGCAGTGAACATTTTCACACATCAGCTCAACAAATCTTGGCAGATGCCGCCTTCGAAGCGTGCGCAAACAGGGACGTGGTCTGAGTACCTGCGGCCAGATAACTTTTTAGACGGGACAGTCTTTGCTATCACACTGCCTATCCATATTATGCGTAGTGTGCGAAGCTCCCAGCCTCGGAGGAGTGTACAAGATGCCAGTATGTGGCGACCGGAACTGCGAGTTGTTGAGCCGCATGTCATCCTTCTGCAAGCCCAACCCATCATCGTCGTCTTTCGACGCCCTCAGACGCCCGCACGCCTCCGTGTTATAAGACAATCACAGCACCGAAGAGACAGAGCTCATTGAGAAGTGATGTCGATGTGAGCAAGGCAACTCGAAGTTCCAACTCTTGGGCAAGCAGCGGGTGCGCTGTGCCAGGCCCCGAAGCATGTCGCAGCATTTTTAGCCGCCTGAGCGATAAGGCACTGGATGCTACTGCTACGCCTCTTCCGAAATCCCCAGCTAGCCTCTGCTGTCTCGGCTGCATGTAGCGACGATGAGCCGGCCAGCTCCGAGGTCGGAGTCCTCACCAAATGCTTCTGCCTTGGCAGACGGTCTGTTGCTGCTTATACCCAGAGACGCAAACTTGCGGCGCCCCCCTGCATTGCTTCGCTGAGCTTGTCGCATAGAAGTATCGCAAAGGATATAGTCCAGGCGTGCCCCAAGGTTCAAGAAGCGTGAATTGGCGATGTGATTCCACTGCGTATACCGACCCAGGCAAGCGGCTCCATGGCAGAGTGCGAAGGTGTCAACGAAGGCTTTGCCTTCGGTTTCGCTGCCTTCGCAGCTCTGGCTCACCAGGGCTAAAAGCCAGTCCACACACCGAGCTTCTCTCCTGACATGTCAGCGGCGGAACAGGTATAACAGGCATTGGCTGTCCATAGCTTCCGTCAATGCCTCAGCTCAATTTGGTCCAGGAGTCACCCTGTGGGGAAGCGAACCCTCCACCTCCAGCTCCTCGAAAGGCACACCGAACTCGAGCAGTACCAGCTCATCGCTAAGGCCTTGTTCTTATGAAAGCAATTTATGGAAACAAGGGTCGAGGCTTGCACTCAGTAGGCACACAACCGAAGTCTGCTACAGGCGCCTTCCAGGAACCGCAGGGGGGCGTCGTCAGCTGAAGCAGCCGTGCTGCACCAGAGTTTGGGTAAGGAGGATCGCTCGACCTTCGTCTCAGAGCCCTTGATCCTGGTCATCGCCGTAAGGACACGACCCGGGGGAAGCAAGGGCAGGTCTGGTGGCAGATGATTTGGAACCACGAAGCCCGTCGGACAGTGCACCAAAGCTTTCAGGTAACTCTTGGCGTTCTCCGCTGGCATCGTCACTTGTGCCTGCAGAGCTCTTTGGGCAGCTGCCACGGATATGTGAGATCCAGGCGTAGTGTCCTCCGGCAATGCCCAGTCCTTCTTGCCACATACACAACCCGCCTGAACTTTGAGGCAAAGGCGAGCAGGTGCTACATCAGCTGTGCGGTATGTAAGGTTCAGATCACCACAGACCAAGACCTGCTTGCCAAGTCCTCGAGTTTCCTCGATGCGCATCTGGAGGAGGCGCAAGAATTTGACTTTCTGCTGCAACCTTTTTTCATCGACACTACCGTCCTCTTGCCACTGTGGTGTGGGGACATACACGTTGAAGACGGCGAGGCCGCCCAAGTCCACAAGTAGACAGCGGCCTTCTTTGTCCATCTCATCCCGCAGAACTGCCTGAGTGGCCCGTGCCTGCGGAGCAAGCTCTTTCCGAATCCATGTTGCAACTCCGTTGAAACCGGACGCACGGCCCTCTTGTTCGTTGAAGGACCAGAAACTCTGATAGGCACCCGTCTGGGAGATAGCACCCAGTTGCTGGCACTGTTCCCGGGTCTTCAGGTGACTCTCGTTGATGCGAGTCTCCTGAACGCAGAATATGTCGGCCTGATGACGTTCGAGAAACAAGTCCAAGCTGCCGAAGTGGGTCTTTACGAGGTCGTGGGTCCTCCACCAACAGCACAGCGAAATCAAAGCATTTCTGAAGAAGGGGTCAGTGTATCTTCTAAGCTGTCCTCGAAAAGCCACAAGAGTTCCAGGAAACCACCAGCAGCGAATCTGCTGTGGTAGCAGCAAGATTTGCTTTGGCTGCTGGCGCCCTGTAGGAACCCATTCCGACTCGACTTTGCAGTTCAGCGCCCTACAGCTTGGACAGTCTGCTCTTTACGCCTTGTCACCTTGTGCCGTGTGCAGGTTCCTTCAAAACGGGAGGGCAAGTCTTGTCAATGAAAGAAAAGCGAAAGACATGCAATGTGCTTCGACTTCGAGAGGTAAAAGCTGCCAATTCCAGCGGTTCTGCTCGGATTCAGAGGTCGGGGGATGGCGAAGCACTGAATCCGCCTCTAGCAGGTGATAGGCGACGCCCAGGCACCTGACATGGCAAAGCACCAGGGAGCCCTAAACAGAATCTCCACAACTTCGGATCAATGAGAGCCTCCTCGTCCCACCATGGCCATCCTCGATTCTCCACTCGTCCGGGAGGAGCACCCTCGGTAGTCCACTCGTGCGACCGCTTGCCGACACAGTTCAGCATTCGACCGAGCTGCTGGATCGCGTGCAAGGGCACGTGGCGAGGATGGCGCATTCCTGCTTGAGGGGTGACAATCATTCCTGACAACTGGTTTTGGGGCCCCACCAGGAAGAGCATGGCCTAAGGATCTACGGATCACATGTTAGGGGCTTTTGCAGTCAATTACCCTGCTCCTTTCGTGTCTAGGATCATGGTGCCAAGACGCTGAGCAGAAAAGGATTATCGCGATTCCGGGTATCATGGAGACTTGATCTGCGGTCTGCGGAGGCAGCACAAGCGCAGTGATGCTAGTCGGGGCCGTCATTGATCAGGCATGTCGGGACAGGCGACGGATTGTTCAAATCGACGTCGAGCTTTTTTTCGGGGGGATTGCCTCTTCAGGTCGGGATGCTTCATGTTGCCCACTGTCAGCTTTGTTGCACTGCACCCTTCCATGATCGAACCCAGATCTGCCCGAGGTTCTGGCACGGATCTCGGAGAGGCCACAGCCTCTTCTCAAGACAGAAGCCGCAGTTTGGTTGCATGGGCAATGAAAAAATGGCCTGCCTTGGATGGTTGGTAAAGGCCGATGGGTCTTGATGGCTCCTGAAATCCAAGGGAAGCCCACATGCGGTGAGTCGGCCGTCTTGCACGAAGGAATTCGTAAGAGCTTCGCAAGCATTGGCGGCGGTGGCGGCGAAAGCCTTTCGAACCGTGAGCTTCTTGCTATGAAGAAACTATCAGCAGAAACCAATGCCAAGCCACTGATGGGCAGGGATGATAACGTCAACCACAGGCTTGCGAGCTTCTGGAAGGGCCCTGCACTGAAGCTGTGAGCATGAGATCGCCCTTGAATCAAGAAAGGGGCTCGGGCCTGCGATCGCCTCCGTTTGCCTGCCTCGAAGTGATACTCGAATTCAAGTCCGATACAAGACCACCATCACCTCGGGCCTCGGGCCTCGGGCCTCTCGGGCCCTGCCTGAAGGGCCATTCCCTCGATTGCCAGAGTGGAGCCTGGACGAGAGCTCCAGGCCCTCCTGGCAGGCCTCCAAACTGGAACTTCTCCAAAGCACCCGATCCAATCGCACTCTTCAGGTCCGTGGGCTCCTGGCCTGGACCTCTTCGAGGCGACAGCTCCTGTCGTTCAAGCCAACCTGGAGAGGCACGGCGTGGCAGGCCAGGCTCTCAGAAACATCGCAAACAACAACGTCGTTTTTTTGACCAGCCTCTGCAATTGCTAGCCTCTGCCGCAGCCTGTGATCTCAATCTCTTGCTGAAGAACCCGTAAGCCGTAGGCTCCCGCCCAGTCAAGGATGCCTGTCTTGCTGCACATGCAGCCTGTCTGCCAGGGCCGCCAGGGCTCGCAGACTTCCTGCACAGAAACGCCCACTGCTCCGCAAGGAGAGCCGAGAGCTTCTCCTTCTCCTTGCCTGGGACTGGGACTCCACGAGGCGCTTCCCGAGCCACTGCGAAGCAGTGGACCTGCCGGCACACGCAGTGGAAAGTGGAACACGGCACGAGATCAGGTTCTGCGAACTCTGCCTCGTTGGGCCGAAGCTGCCTGATAAGCTGCATCAGCCCGCATGAGTGCCACAAGGATTCTTGCCTGGAAAGCTCTCATCTCTGGGCCACCGCGAATCCAACCTCCAAGCAGACTGCGGCTCAGGATCCCTGCTGGCACAAGTGTTACACACCCCTGCCTGGCTGAGGCTGCAGGATGAAGTCCACAAGCTCCTCCGCTCTTGACGAGTGACTTTTCACTGGATCTTCTGTACTGGCAACTTGCCATTCAAGCGACGCAGCTCCTCGGCAGAAGCTGCGGGGAGGCTGCCACTCGTCCAATTACTCTCTAAGCCCACGCGCCGCAACAGCGCTTCGCAGCGTACATCGTCGCATACCTCCCATGCACTCTCAGCAGAAGCTTGCTAGTAAGGACAACTGCAACCATGCCTTCAGGCGATCCACCAGCAAGTGGCGGGGCCCACCCGGAGCCGTCAATAACGCCTCCTCGGAATCGGGTATAGGTCAGCCTTCGGCCCCCTCGGATTCCACCAACAGCTGGGGCCAAAGACAAGAGACCTCCGGTGCGGCTGCAGGTCTGCAAGGCGACGCCTCTGAATTCCGAGACCTGAGCTCAACGGTTCGAGTCCGGCTGCTTGGCCCAGCCGCCCTTCCAAGAACGTGGCGTGCCAGCAGATCGCGCTCACCTTCCAGAAGGCGGCAGAACCTGCGACCAGGACCAGCTCAGCTCAGAGGCCGATTCTCAGAATTCTCAGCCGCAGCCTGTAAGCGACTTCGCTTGGGATGTGCTTCGACTGACCTCAGCTGGTCGAATCTGCTGTGCTCACGGCACGCAGGGTCCAGTTCATCGTGGGGCCTCCACGACAGGTGCCTCGCAGCAAAGTGGCCTCCTTGAACAAGAAAACAGATTCCGCACATTTAACCCTCGAGGTTCGTAATGAAATACATAAAGCACGACCGGCCGTGTGTAACTGCAGGCCTTCAGCCATGAGTTCGCTGGATCTCGTGGCAGTACCAAGAGGAGGAAGCCATTATAACCTGACGCGACGATTTGCTGCATTCCAAGTCTAGCCCGCTGGGGATCGCTTGTCGATGCTGTTCGAGCAGAATGCGCAAACTCGGCTCTGACATAGTGAGTGCATGGCGAAGCTCGCCGTGAGGATTGAGTACAGGTGCGAGCACGGCTGCCACCTCACTCATTTGGACATGCCGTGCAAACATCACTTGAGCAAGATGATATAGATCACTCGATGACGGGCATCAACCACTCTCCGACGCCACCCGAAGGCACCCTACACCCCGACTGGTCCAACATGGCGGAAGCGCATGCAGCAATGCAGGCCTCCTCCAGAAGTAGGCCAGCAGCACTATGGAGCTGTTGGCCGAGCCAGTTGAACACATCGTGGACACTGACCCAGCCCTGGAGAAATCATGTCAGAGCAGCAGAGCAGGCAATCTAGAAATCAGCCCGTCCACCTGATGAGCAGACGACCATCTCCCAAAGAGGCTCCTCGCGAGTGCCATGGGAGACCCCGCGTGCCACAAAAAAAAAAAATCATGACTGACTGCGCGGTCATGAAAAACTCATTCGGATCGAACTCACGCAGCTCGCAGAGGCGACATCTTGCCTGGCAGTCGCTTGGCTGCCAATAAATAACCCCTGCCTGACCTGTCTTTGACGGTTACAAAGTCCAACTTGCCTGCTCCAAAGCCAGTTCCCCTTCTGCAGCCACCTCCAGAGAGCAGGATGCTTGGTATAATTCGTGTGGGGGTGTGCGGAAACAAGTCTACAGTATGGAATACTGGATGGAGCTTCTTGGCTAGAGAGTTCTGGGCTTTCTGCTCACGTGCCTCAGGTCTGGCTTCTTTGACAGTACGGTTCTTGCTTTCTCGAGTTAAGCGACTAGCGGAGTGCCGGACGGTCATGGCTTCATTCAAGCACTGCGTCACTGCGCCGTCTTCCGGACTCGAGAACTGGCTCCTTTGCTACCTGACTTGACACCGGCACCTGCAGAACCGCCAGGGCGGAGGACTCCTGCTCACCACTGACGCCCCAGGCATCCGGACCTGCGCACTGAACCCTCGCGCCTCTGCCTGCTTGCCTGTGCCTTCAATATCCCCACCGGGCCTGCCATGGAGCTCTGCAAACCGGAGCTCCAAGTCCGAAAACAGGACACGGAACCTGTCAATTCTCGTTCCGCTGTGATGGCAATCGTGCGTTTTCCAAAGCACCCCTTCTGCTCTGCAAGCTCGCAGCAGATGCTGTGCTGCAAAGAGCTCGTCACAAAGATGAACGCACATGAACTCAGACTCTTAGCCTTGGCTTGCTCAAATAGCTTGCATGAAGCTATCCCATGCTCGTGGATGGGCCAGCATGAATTTGCATGCATTGTTCGATGTTCGGCTTACAGGGCTGATATGAGCAAGCGCCACGAAACGTGGAGTCAAGTTTTCGAGTGTTGCTCGTGTTCACCGTCCACAACAGAACGATGACAACACACATGATAATCTGATACAGATGAATGTTCATAAAATACGTGAAGCGTCTGCGGTAGGTACACTAGCAGCTTTCAGAGCTGGCAGCAGTCCCACACAGAAAGCCCTGGCATTCCTATAGAACGTGATTCATGTAACCAGGCAGGCTCGGTTTTGGTGGTCCTTACTTCTATGTTTGCAGCATCCGTGGCACGAAGGCTTTTTAATGTACCGGTCGACGATCGCGGGTCACGCGGGCACAGTCTTTTGCCGGCATCTCTTTGGCGTGAGCTCTGGAAATCCCTCGAACCTGCATGCATGCGGCGGCTACACGATCTTCATGAAGCCGCCGAGGCCATCAAATCTCAGCCTGACCAGTGAAGAACAAGTCTTGAGGCAGCGGCTTCAGCCTTCAGCAAGCCCGCGCCTCTAATCCGGTTGTGGGCGCGGCAGATCCCTGCCACACGCTCCCAATCTTTTGCTGCCAGGACCATATCAGCCATATGAGGCTATGGCATATTGTCTACGATGAACTTGGGCTTGCCGGGCATGCTTTCTTCCATCAGCAGCATTTCACCGCGTGGAAACGTAAGATACATGCAACTAAAGGATACCCAGAACAGCCGAGAGAGCATGGCAGCCTGAAAGAAGCATGCATCTATCCGATGACCAAACAAATCAGAAGCAGAGTCCAATTTACCAACTTGCACCCTCCGTTGCCTGCTGACTTCTCGAGCACCCCCCTGCTGGCCCTGCAAACTGCAAGTGCAGTTGCATTGATGTCAAAACCACGCCGATCGCACCTCATCACCTTCGTCAGTGGTAATGGGCATATACAGCGCCTGTGACAGGAAGGAAAGGTACAAACTTCTCCTGACTTCCTCAACCGTTTTCACTGCTCTTTGCCTTGTCGTAGTAATTCCCGTTCTTTCGACCTGCCACACTGCAGTGCTGCCAGCTATGTGTATCGAGGCCAACCTTCTGGGTCCGTAGCGTTGGCGCTTCTGCTTCCTTTCGCACCAGCAGCCCAGGCACGTCAAGACCTCAGGAGGCGCTTCTCCAAGCAGGAGGCTTGCTCTGCAACCGCGAGCCAGAGAGGCAGCTTGGCTTCAGGCTACAACAAGCAGAACAAAAAGACCGGCCAGGGCGTAATAGAACCAAGGAGACTCGTGCACCATCGCCTTAGAAAGGAATTCGCCGAAAGCTGATCGAACCGATGTTCTCAACTGAAAGTGACGAAAACTCACAGCACAGTGTCAAGGTTCCATGCGAGCTGTTCACACCACCACTAAATGTTTCACTTGGTACTACACCGGAGACAATCAGTGAATCAGCACCCCTGAGCTCCGGGCCAAGAACTCATCTGCACCTTTGGAACGGAACGGCAAAACTCTACCGTGCAACCACCACGTATCAAGGTTGCTTTGAACGCGACAGGTGACAACACCACATCTTCTTAAGACTTTGTCAAACAAGCACAGCTGCCTGATGCAGCAGCATCGCGTGCAGAGACCTGAGGGAAGTCTCGCTGGTATGTTGCTTATTGCTGCGTCGGCTCCAAACAATCTGTGAGAAGCCGAATGAAAGTATGCCGAAATATTCCCCCCAACGACCCCCAGGTCCCACCACAACGACTTCAAGACTTTAGGCAAAGTGAGCCAAGTGAGTCACTGCCCTGTCGTCCCTGCAGGCACGAGTGGCCTCTTAGCCATGAAGACCCCACCCTTCTCACTTTCCACGCGGCGCGGGTCAGCTACTGAAACTTCCAAGAAACGTATCGACCCGCTTTGCCACACGTAAGGTCGAGACATCTGGAATGAAAGCACATCTTGCCGGACCAGAAACTGCCGCCTGCAAAGTGGTGTGTTGGACTGCCGGCGGCGTGCTGCATCACATGTCGTGTTGACAAAGCTGCACAGACCTGCCTTGTTGGACGAAGCAGAAGAGGCATCTGCTCCTCGGGCTATCGGGCATATCTGGAGCGACTTTCGACAACACTTCACACGTCAGGCCATTGTCCCAACAACAAGCCGTGGCTAGTAGATTCGTTTTGCTGAGTGCCGAGGTTGTTGGGCTTGTGGGGCTTGGAGCGTGGATTGCTGCCTGTCCCGAGCCTTATGATGCCACACCGCATCAACGATTCGCGAATAATGTGGAACCAACCCGGCAGTTCATTCAGTCTCTAGGGGAATCACGACAAGCAGCGAGCGTTGAGCATCATGGCTTCATCTCGTCGCATGAATCAAAGCTGAGGCATTGTTGCACTTCTGGCACTTCCTACTTGCAAAAAACTAGTTGCCAGTACAAGTTGCTGCTGACAATATGAACAGAGAAGCCCTCACAATCTACAAACCACAACTGCTTTCGAGCTTCGTTCAAAAACAATCAACAAGCATCTGGGAAGAGAGGAACCAGTAACGATTGATCGTTGCCTACCGGCTAGTGACGAGCTGTAGTTCGCTGCACGGCGGTAGAGCTTCTTCCCCGGTACCATGCGGGCTGCTGTGCCCTTAAACTCCAACTCCGTCAGGGACCGAAATTCCGCAATCAGTGGATGTCGACAGACTGCATGTATGTGTCTCGAGGCTTTGTCAATGCTGATGGGTACCTCCCTGCGGTTTGCGTTTGCCCGAATCAAGCCCGACTGAGCACAAGTTTACCGTTGCCGGCTGCGTCAGCAGCCGCATGATTCACTGTGTGTCTATGTTCATGCTCCTATCGCTGTGCAATTGGCACACTCGTGCCATGCACGATCGAACAAATTGAAAACTTCCAGTTCCGGTTTTCGTTCTCAATACATGCATCTCTTCAGGCAAGGGAAGTGCGACTGTCACCATTGCAAAACACGGTGCTCATAATGTGCTTGCAATCCACACGCTTCACAAAATCCCAATGTTCAATTAGATCGTCTGATTCGTCCCGAGCAGCTTGTGAGGAGGCACCGATTTGTCGCTCTGTAGAAGCTGAAGACGGTGCAGTTTTCGGCCTGGATCGCATCTAGTGAGTCCAATGTTTGATACATCACTTCTGACCTAGACAAGCTGGGCAAATTGCTCCGCGGCACATAGTCTGGCATTCTGTCGTAGTATCTGCCGCGATGTCCTTTTCAGCAAGGTCGTGCCCAGCTCGAAGAGGCGCGACGGGGCAAGATTTTAAGATGCATCCACTCGTGCGGTCGTGCGAAGAGGATAAAGAACGGCCGAAGGTCCTGGTGATAAGAGAGGAATTCCACGCCCTCCTCAGCGTCGAATGCTCAAACCCCGTCAGACCGTCGCCGAAAGCAGGTAAGGAGCCATGAAGCACCCGGAGTCCGCTGTGACATCCATGGTCAAAGGAACTGCCTCCCATGGCGACACAGACAAGAAGATGCTGAAGCCAGCAACAGCCAGCTGGCCAGACATTGCCTCCAGGCTCACGCCATCACCTCCGACTGCGTACCTGCGAGCCATGATTGGACTTCGGCAGTAGCACACGTCTCGAAGCTAAAGGGCTCGCGGGACTTCGGCTGCCAGCAGTGCCTTTGCCACCTGGGCAGAGAGTCGTCAAGAGCGAGCATAGCGGGCATAAGAAGGAAAGCTCCACAACTGCTCTGGCCCTGGTAGCCTCTTCCGAGGCCTGAGCATTTTCTCGGAGTTCTCCGCTCCGCTCGTAGGCTGACCTGTCTGCCTCGTCTCGCACGGCCTCAGAAGAGTCCGAGCCCAAAAACAAGCTGGACCGGACTTGCGCTCGGCTTCCTGCCGTACCAACAGGCAACAGGACCTTCACGAGAGCTAAACAGCAAACGGATCTCGGCAAATGCTGTGAAGGGAAAAGGGAACAGGAGCCGCTGACCTTTCCCTCAACCAGCAAGCTTCCAGGTAGAAGCGTCACTGTGCCCGGCTTTCCATCCACATCCCGCACCTCAGTTGGCTTTGCAGACAACGCTCCGACATTTCTATCAGGACTCGCTCGGCTCGCCCACGTCGGTCACCGGGGTGCCGAAATGGCGGGCCAGTACTTCTGGCAGGCCTGAAAGCCACACCACCCGAACAGAAAGACTCCGAAACGCTTCGAGGGCCAGGCTCACATAAAGGCTGCCCAGCTGAGATTTCAAAAGCTTGGAAAACGCCTCGCGAAATGCATCTTCAGGCGCCCTCGATTGGAAAATCGATCTCGACATATGATGATCCTGGGGACTCCACCACCGAAGCAATCCGTGCCTGCATCAAAGGTCAGAAGGGTTTATGGATTTCTCGCCTCCAATCAAACTGAGGCACAAAACTCAAAGCGACAAGCTGTTGGGACGGGGGTGGCCGGCATGCAAAATTGCGTTTCCCGTACAACACAAGCGACTGCAGCTCCACCGCTTCGGTTGGCTTCTGTGTTTGCTACTATGGCGTACTTCGTGAAACGCATTCCTACTGCATTCAACTCCATTTCAGTTTATTTTGTTCTGCTTGTTTTGTTTTCCTAGTTTCGTTTTGTCGACCTTTCTTTTGACTATTTCTCGCTTGAGCAGAGAACACCACAGGACATCACCGGACTTCAATATGTCATATTGAATACACTACCTTTCTACCACTGACTGGCAGCTTAATGCTGTTGCTGCATGCGTCTTTTCCTCTTTTGCTCTTTATACATACACATATGTGTACGTGCATGTGTATATATATATATATATGCTAACCCCCCCCTCCATGAACTACCGCGAGGTGCCGGGAGACCACCAATCCCTCCTACATTTAGGCTTCTGGTGTATGATTCAGTTTGAAGTTCCGAAGGGAGAGCATATGTATGACGGCAGCCGCCTTCATTCTCAATTCCTAGCGACCCTTTACGCAAATACTCCGAGAGATGATTAACGATGAAAGTTTTTGTCTGAATACCCGAAGATCAATACATGGGCCCGAGTATTATTATCTCCCAAGATAGCCTTCGCTGTCGTCCCAGATCAAAGCCCAGTCAATACGTATGAATGAGCGTGAGCCTTGATTGACTCCTATTCCTAAACAACAGTGTCCCAATGCCATTAGGCCTTACATTGGTCCCAATGGTGACAGTAGTACTCTGTTTCACGTTCATTCGAAAAAGATGCCTTATAGATCAACGTCTGAGTTCGTATGTATTAAAATGTTATGCCGTATTAACCCCATAATACATCCCCCTGTTAATACCCCTATCGACCTGCAGGTTAATACAATAATATACATCAGCCTGATTGGCCCCCCGATAGTAAGGATATTGCAGTCTCCTTGACAGCCCCAGTATTGGGTCTGACTCTAACATGTACCTTACTCGCAAACTTAAGATCCGTCTGAAGATCACCCACAAGCTGTTCGCATTGGTAGCCTTCGCACTGTACCGGATACTTCCCTCAACAGCAACCCGCCTTAGGAGAAACCCAGACCATTGGCTTCACCAACAGGTTCATTAATCCAGATGTAGCTGTGGTATCCGTGGCATGAGCATTCTAGACCCCGATCCCCAATACGAGCTCTTGTTATATTCATACAAGTAAGCTAAATACTGCCCCAACCATTTACTTCAACAGTAGACGTCACATTCATGCTAATCTTAAACTACACAAAACGATCTCCCCTAAGAACCACGATCCTTGCTGTTTTCTCTCTGGCGTTGCCCAAATGATGGCCTTTAGATTTTGTGCGAATATAAAATCATTTGTTTGTTTACATCAACATTTATATTGTATATGGCACACCCTTCTCACTGTACTATATGATCATGTCGGACTTGCAGCCCCGTATGCGTGTATGGACATGTATGTGTACGCGCATACTAACTCTAAGGTTAAACGTGTACTAGATACCAACATAAAAACCAGGATCCTTAACTGACTCCTGATTCCAAACAACATCAACCCCAACTCTACCCTTGTCGTTCGCAGTTATGTCAATGGTGACCGCGCAGCCATGACCTATAGTAACGTTTGCACCACCCTCAATCTGATCCCAATGTTTCTATTTTGTATTTGCAACCATAGTCAGCTGGAAAAAATCGTAGTGGTAGCTGTGTGAACCGTGAAATCCAGGTCTGTGTTAAACTTGCAATACTAGCTATCTATTGACCCCAACACTGATCCGAATAATATACTGATTATTACCCAGTCTATTGTGTAGAGAGAACGCTAAGCGGGATCGAATCGCAATAGGCGTGACACTGGAACCTTATTGGCAACACTAATTCGCAACGCGCACAAACAACAAATGAAATACACACTCTTTGCTGAGAAAAACTTGGTCTTGGAGTGAAACACCAAGTTTTCCTAGGAAAAAATGGTTTTCGAGTGGAAAACCAACTTTTCCCTAGGAAAAAGATGGTTTTGGGAAGGAAAACCAAAAAAAACTGTTTTTGGGAAACTATGCGGCCTAAGTCCAAAATGATGGTTTTTTTGGTTTTCCCTAGGAAAGAGTTGGTTTTCCTACCCAAAACCATCTTTTCCCCAGGAACAAGTTGGTTTTTCTGCCCAAAACCATCTTTTTCCTAGGAAAAAGATGGTTTTTGTATGGAAAACCAACTTTTACCTAGGAAAAAGCTGGTTTTGGCGTACAGAACCAACTTTTGCCTGGGAAAAAGATGGTTTTGGAGTGAAAAAGCAACTTTTTCCTAGGAAAAAGATAGCCAAATTTTTTCTAGGGTTAAAAAAGATGGTTTCGGGCAGGAAAATCAACTTTTTCCTAAGGAAAACCAAAAAAAAACCATCGTTTTGTACTTTAGCTGCATAGTTTCCCAAGAGATGATTTTTGGGGTTTTTTTGGTCTTCCCTAGGTAAAAGTTGGTTTTCCTTCCCAAAACCATCTTTTTCCTACGAAAAGTTGGTTTTGTACGCCAAAACCATCTTTTTCCTGGGAAAAAGTTTGTTTTCCTGTCCAAAACCATCTTTTTCCTCGGGAAATCAAAAAAAAAACTATCTTTTTGGAGTCTGGCCGCATAGTGTCTCAAAAGATGGTTTTTTTGGTTTTCCCTAGGAAAAGTTCGTTTTTGAATGGGAGGGCACAGTGTTGCCGTTGACTACGTGCTCACGTCGAACCTGAATGAGTTGACTGACACGTTCTGTTGAAATTTGATTTTGATTTCAGTAGTCCTTGAGAGATACAGGATCCGGACCTCACGTCGAACCTGAATGAGTTGACTGAAATCTGAATTCGTTTTCGGTAGTATTTGAGAGATACAGAATCCGGACCTGCCGGAAAAGCTGGTTTGACACGGCATTTACCATACAAAACGAGGGTCGGTAGTTCATGGGGGGGTTACCATATATGTATATATATATATATATATATATACGTATGTTTATAGTGTATGTGTATATATTTTATGTGATATGTACTATATGCTTTATGTTCCCTATCTTTTACCCAGAGTTTGCGTCTCGTAAATCCCCTGCACAGTCCTGGAATTGAGCCGCGCAGACAGCGGGACCGCCAGTGGCCTGTCCAGCACAAAGCTGCGACAACTTTGAAATTGTGCCGTAAGTCCTTTGCCTGGGACTGCAGCAGACAAGACGCATCGATCGGGTGCAGCTCACAACTAGAATTCCTGATACAGTGCTGATACTGCTGCATGTTGCTTTGGGGAGCTTGCCATGCACTGCCTCCAGTACGTGAAGTAGCCACAGCCCAGGGTCCGAACACATCTCGCCTGCTGCGGAAGCAAACATCGTGTGCGGGGATTCCTCATCACCTTTGGATCTTAAGCCCTTTCGGGCCTGGCAAGCGGCCACGCCATCCTTGCTCAAGAGGAACTCAAAACTCCACGGAACATGTCGGCCGCCGTCCTCTCTGCTTTGAACTTGGCCCGACAGCCCAGGTGTGAAGGCCTGAGGCCAATGAGGCGGTTTGCAGTGGCATACGACTATCGACTTGTCGACTGAGATCATCTTGAAACTGTTGTTTTCCAAACTGGCCAGAAGGACGACTCCAGGATCCGGACACCTCGCACTCTGTCTGTCAACATGATAACTCCGCAAAAGATGGACGGTCGTTGCTTAGTGGGCGGCTGGCGGCTGCGAACTGCTGGCCGATCCTCATCACAATTGGTGGTAGGCTAAATGCAGAGACTGTTTGTGGTGCTCCTCTCCATATTGTGCTGGCGGTGTGGTCGTGTGCTTCGAGTTTTCGTCGGGGCCGCCCGGCGCAGCCTTTGCCGCTGCAATGCTGCAGTTGACAGTTCCTTCACGACTGTTGCGCCGCTGTTGCGCCTGTACATGCAGAGACTCCGCAGGTCCCTGGCAAGCCGCTTCACAGAATGACAAGCTGAGGCAAGGAGGGCTTGCCTTGCAACCGGGGATGAGGCTCATGGAGTTCCGAGAGCACAGCTCCTCGGTGGTACAATCTGACGCCAGAATTGAAAGCGGTCAGCAAGTTGCTAGCCTGCGAAGAGATGCCAGCAATGCATGACAAGCACCTTGCGGACCTCCGTCCAGGCAAAGGAGGGCTGCTGAGATCTGCAAGAATCTCGGTCCCTGCGTTTGCAGTCACCGTCTCAGACAGGTATGTACCTGGGTGGCTGACACCTCTGCACAGCAGTGCGTTGGTTCGTGGCTTGTTGATGTCGAAGTGGTGGTGAGGTGCATCGTGGTAGAAACCTCAAGATTGCGACTAATTGCGACCATCCTGTCAGGCTGTGGAGTCAGGCATGAAGCTTGGGCCATGACAGTGGTAAAGGTCCATGGCTGTGACGAGTTGCCTTAGCAGCAATACGACCTAGAAAGACAAAACAGTGGAAAATAGCTCCAGCATTAACTCTCTACGGCCAGTCCCTCCCTGAACTCATGGGCAGCGGCTGCTGTTTTGTCTAGGCGGTGCCGTGCTGTTACCTGGAAATGTCAAGTTACCAGAATCTCAGACAACACACGTCAGACTCACACTCACGAGTTCCCCGCAATACTCAAAGACGGACTCGAACTCCGTCCTGCGACAGTCTTTGCCATGACAAATGGCCGTCGCGTGCCCAGGCACAACAACATGATTTCCTTCTTACTGAGACAAGCAGGCCTGCTGAGAATTCCGTTGTCATCCGCATCCAAGAACAGAAAGGACTCATTGGCGGAAGGCTTCCTAGGCCAAGTTTGTGCTGCTCGAAGACGAAGTCTGACAGTAAGAGACACGAAACCAGCTTGCACAGCTGATACCAACTGCTCGACCGAAGGGCGTAAAATTGAAGGATGGCTTGTAGGGGAACCACACAAGTCCCCACCTGTATGCGCAACCATCTGGCTGTGCATAGTCCTGTGTGCCTGCGATGCTAGCTGGCCTGGTCTTGTTCAAATCCCGGCCCTGTGCCACGACCTCCTCAAGCAGATTCAATGAGAATGTCCAATGTCTTTGCGTCACGACACAACAACCCGAGTTTCCGGCCCAAGCTTGGCTGCTGTTGGCGAAGTGTTTGTGCAACCATCTGCATGGGCACACACACGCACTTACTTAGGCACAACAACAACAACAAGAAGCGAGATCTTCTCATGATGCCCACAGGCCCGCGCACACAGTACGGAAACATGGCCAATTCCTGCTGTGAGAGGGCACACTTCCACTCTACAGTCGAAGCATCATACGAGGTCCGGGCTGTCGCAGCAAATCCAAAAGCAGTGGAGAATTCCGACTTGGAGATCAGCTGGTCCTGGTCAAAAGCAAGCCACTAAGGCCACACATGCAAAAGTGACAGTGGACGGACAGTTCGTGAGGCTGAGATGCCCGCCTGCTTCTCCAGACGATCTATGTACGTGAAAGCATCCTGACACAACAAGAGTATGCCCAGTTCCTGGATTACTCACCTCACTGCTTTAGCACTGTGCACAGCAAAGGTTTCCGGCTCCCCTTTTGCAGAGCGACACCAGCTCCAACGTGTCTAGAACCGTCATCAGCCCGTTTCAGGCCTCGCTGGATCCAAGGGCTCCATCATCCCACCTCCAAGCCAGAAATGCAAGCTGCCAAGCTGACAAGAAGCTGACAAAAGAACAGAAATGGCCTCGACCATGCCCCGGTCCAAGGTCGCAAGTAGACTCCAACTTCCTGAGCACCCGTACAACCCCGAGCCTCCTCCTCCTTTCCAGGAAGAAGCTGCACGTGCGCAAAGCAGCATCATCAATTCTGGCGTGCTGAGAGATGCACATCCTCGAAAGTCGAAGTCACATTCTCGAAGATGTCGTGCCAAGCACCTAGACGATGGCCCATATGCAGGTAGTGCACGAGAAGCAGTCCGAGAAGTCGCCTTTTGGAGTCTTGTACTTTGTCGATATCCATGCACTCCAGTTGAACACCAATTCACGGGCCAAAAGGGGCTGGTACCTCAAGTCGCACAACACATCTCTGGCACCTTGCTCTGCAAGGTTTCTGCATGCACCAAATCTCAGCACTGCCTCAGCTGCCGCCTGGCAGGTGGCTGCGAAGCATCAGTCGTGCCCATCCACAACACACCACAAAGCGACAAAGAAACATCAGTTTGAGCACTGCATGGTGCTTTGATCATGATGCTCAATGAGACAGTTTCGAGCTCTATCAACAATTCGAGCTCTCTCAAAAAGTATGGAATGATGCTGATTGTAAAGCTCCGAACAAGGTTTTGGGTGACATATGTACCTGGTGGCAGCTTTGAACCACAAAGGACCCGATCCGGTTTCGCAAAAAAAAATTGCCACAAACTTGCCCACAAGCACACACCCACACACACACACACAGACACCCACACACTTTCGGAAATAAGAACTGTTGGTATAGTGTCAGATCGACGTCGCACGTATTGCGGCAGCACATAAAATTTGAAATAAAACTAGCATGCTATTGTCACCATGGACTCGAAACGCCGTTCTGCGGGAGAACGCGAGCCCACTCGCAATGTAAAGATGGAACCAAAGACAAGGCAGCATCCCGCAAAGTGTACAAGCTTTGCTTACTTCAACTGCAGGCTCCGTCAACAACACTGCATTCACGCTCGATTGCTGGGGTTAGATGGTGTTTGATCAGTCCGTTCAAGTGTGATTGAGGCGGATTGAGCATTGCCTTGCATCAAGTGACAAATTTCGGGGACAGTTTTATCAGCTTTTTCTCTCTGAAGAGAGTGTTCCAACTCTCTGCAGCACAAGCAATCTTGAAAGCCACGTGCTTGCCAAGAGGGTTCAGATTGCGGCTGACAGACAGCTGAGCAAGGCGTTTGGCACAAGCACAGAGAAGGGCTTTTGCCCGCAGACACGTGCTTCTTGCGCAGTTCTTTGCTTTGCTTCGGTCTAGGACCACACTTCCGCAGACCTGCCCGACTTTTTCACAGNGGCGTTTGGCACAAGCACAGAGAAGGGCTTTTGCCCGCAGACACGTGCTTCTTGCGCAGTTCTTTGCTTTGCTTCGGTCTAGGACCACACTTCCGCAGACCTGCCCGACTTTTTCACAGTTTTCTGAGCTTTCTTTTAGGCCTAGGGCCTTGGTGCTTTAGCTTTTCCCCGGACCCTAAGTTTTTTCCGCTGATGAGTGCAATGGCCGATGCCGCCATGGCAAAACTGGAGAAACCGGAGACGCAGGAACCTCCCAGTGCAGAGCCTCCCCGACAGGAGGCGCCACAGGCTACGACTGCAGAGCCGGTGCTGCCCGCCCCGGCAATGGTGAATGCGGAGCTCTCACAACAAGAGCTGGAGGCCTTCAGGGCCTGGCAGAGGAAACAAGCAGAAGAGAAGCATGCGGCCGGAGCGCCGTCCTCGCCGCCAAAGAAACAAAGGACAGACGATGAGGAAGACCTAGCCGAGTTCGAGAGAAAATTGACCGAGCTGGACATTAACTTTGGTGATCTGGACCCAGAACTGCAGAACAGGCTACGTAGCAGCAAGAGCTCGAGAAAAGATTTTCTGGCCATACATAGCACAGACAGCTGCTACAATCCGGAAGATGGCACCTGGATGCCACAATCTATTGCCAAGAAGCGAGAGTTTGGAGCAATAACGGGACGCGATGTCCCAGACANTTTTCTGGCCATACATAGCACAGACAGCTGCTACAATCCGGAAGATGGCACCTGGATGCCACAATCTATTGCCAAGAAGCGAGAGTTTGGAGCAATAACGGGACGCGATGTCCCAGACATTACTGCAGAAGCCAACGTGCAAGCAGCCATGATGAAGTACCACGAGAAGTCGATTTTGCCAAGCCTGGACCAACTTTATCAGTGCTGCGATGGTTTTTACAAGATGGCACAGCATGAGTTTGCTTTGACCCAGTATTCGCTTGAGAGACAGGCGGCGCAGATCCAGACTTTGGAACGCGCGCGTACCAACAAGACAGTTTTATTGATGGATTTGCCGCCGATTTACAGCAAGAAGGTCCTCGACAACAACATGCAGTATTACCTACAGCTTGCAAATCTTTCCTGGGACACTGTNCGCGCGCGTACCAACAAGACAGTTTTATTGATGGATTTGCCGCCGATTTACAGCAAGAAGGTCCTCGACAACAACATGCAGTATTACCTACAGCTTGCAAATCTTTCCTGGGACACTGTTGCGGCGGTGCACAACCACATGGTAACTTCGCACACTTCGGTGGTGCGGGTGGAATTCATCACGGAGATGCAGGCCATGACCTTCCGANCACAGGCGACGGCAACGATGTAAAACTTCGCGTTGAAGCTGACCTCCCCACTGACGACAGAATCTCGATGCAACCTTACTATGCGCTCCTGGATATTTTAGCAGAGCTGGTCGCAGAGGCGGCCAATGAGGACAATGTCAGCCTGCAAACCTGGCGCCAGACCCTACAGATCTGGACACCGCGTGGAGAAGAGCCAAAGGTCCTATTGGGCCAAATT
>BGNK01000976.1:162139-179031 GCA_003297005.1 Symbiodinium sp. clade A Y106 | reverse complement strand
TCCGAAGGGGTTTTGGAGCAGTGAGGAAAAACAAGCATAAAGGAGTACGGGCAACCCAACAACACGACCCCAAGACCTTGAACCTGTCCCTATCCTCCAATTAATGACCTCGTAGAACTTGCAAGGATACCTTAAACACCATCGTAAAGCTCGTAAAGATGCCCTAAAACAACCTCCTGAGACTTGTAAGGATGCCCTCGTAGACCCTGCTAACCATTCGACAATGCTATACAAGGCTCCAGTAGACCCCTAACAACGGAATACTATTCACACAACCCTATACTACACAAAGGAGAACGTTCCAGTTGTAGTAGGGACCCTTTTTGTGCACATAGCTGCCCAGTTGTGGCAGGGTCCAGTTTCTGGCTGCAGTATAGTAGGGACTATTTCCCCCTAAGGCTTGGGGTGGTAGTACGTAGTGGTAGCAGTAGTGGTAGTCGTCGTCGTGGTAGTAGTAGTAGTAGTAGTAGTAGTAGCCGTAGCAGTAGCAGTAGCAGTAGTCGTAGTAGTCGTAGTAGTAGTAGTAGTGGTAGTGGTAGTGGTAGTGGTAGTACTAGTAGTCGTAGTAGTAGTAGTAGTAGCAGCAGCAGCAGCAGCAGTAGCAGGAGCAGCCTTCACGTTGACTGTTGACTGTTACGGCTCGTCAAGCCCTTAGATCGCATTGAAAACCCTAAGACCTTGAAGCCCTAAGCCATCAAAGGCGCCAAACTGACATCCCTAAAACTCAAATGTCGGGAAGAAACAAGCCGCCCAAAACTTTAAATCCTCCCACATTCCCTAAACGAAACCCTAAATCCCTAAACCCTAAATCTCTGAACCCTAAATCCTAAATCCCTAAACCCTAAACCCCTAATTCCCTGAAGCCTAAACCCTAAATCCCTGAAAGCTGTGAGTCTGGGGAGGCCTTTCGCTTCGGCCCCGCACCGGACACCGCGACCCATCTGAGTTAAGTCAGAAGGACATTTTTGATGAGAGCTTTTTAGGGTTCAGGGCTAGGGTATATTGCACTATAAAGCTTTTTTAAGGGGGGGTTTTATATCCCAAGGGTTTCAAAAGGGTTTTGCGATACTTTCATAAGCGGCCTATCGCATTTTGCAGGTGCTGTGGAGGGGAAGGGCTCATCATATGATAGAAAATTTCCGGTATTTGCTTGAGGCTCTCTTGTCATGAAAGCAGAACTCCGCGAGTTGGGGCTTGAAGGGCTTTAGGGTTGCAGGTTTAGAAACTACAGTGGGGGGAATCATCTGGCGGTTTAGGCGTTAGGAGTGCAGGAGGTTAAGGTTTAAGGCAACCGTGTTGGCTCCCATTGCAATGAAGACTGTAAACTTACTGGTTATTGTGGGGAAGAAGCTGTGTCGTATAGTGACCTGATCAGTGCACCGCAAACTGGTCGTCCCGACCCAGAAGGGTGCCTTCTGCTTTCAATCTATGATTGTCCGACTTGCTTGGGTCCTCGCTTGTCAACGTGCTCTCAATGAAAATCTAGGGGGTTGATAAACCAGTAACGTGGTACCCTTATAGTCCCTGTCTTCATAAAGCTTAAGGTCCCCCAAATCTGATTCTAATCATTAAGGCACCCTTACAGTTTACCCTTGTCGAATCCTTTAGCAATCAAAACTCAAACCCCAACCTCCTTCCAGACCTCGCCCAGCTCCCCAGCTCCGTGGAAGCTTCCATCAAGAAGTAGCACTGGGTTGTTGTTAGGGGGCTTGAGCCTTGAGCGTGGTTTAGATGGTTTAAGGGTTGTGAGGGTTAGGATTTAGGGTGCAGTGGTTTGTTTATTACTGGCTTAGGTTCGCAATCTTGCCAGTTATTTGAGTTGAGGCCTAGGGCCTAGGGATCTTGGACGTTGGGGTTTACTTGCAGCGGGATGAACCTCAGCAAAAGGCACCGAGCCCAAGATTTCTCGAGCTTTCCATGATGAAGCGCCCTAGACCCCAATCCCCGAACCTCTTGCTCAGCTCTGATACCCTGAACCTTCCCTGAACCCCCAAAATTCACCCTAAACCCCTAAACCCTAAACCCCTAAACCCCTAAACCCCTAAACCCCTAAACCCTAAACCCTAAACCCTAAACCCTAAACCCCTAAACCCTAAACCCTAAAACCCTAAACCCTAAACCCTAAACCCCATTACTTCAGCTTGGCCCTAGGCCCCGAGGAGCCACCAGCCTGAACTCCAAAGACGAGCCTTGAACCTAAAGCTGCGGACAAAAGTTCCATGATCTTCGGCTTTTACAACAAGCTCAAGCATACCAAGAACAAAAACAAAGCAAGTGAGACCCTAAACCCTAAACCCTAAACCCAAGAACACTCAAAAACAAAGCAGGTGAGAATGTGTAGTCATGGTCGCAAAACAAGCAGCAAAATGACAAGAGCACTGACGGAGATAGACTAGTGACCAATGATGAATTGCCATATGCGATACTCTACGGCTCTCGCACAGAAGCGAAAACGTAAACCCTAGAATGCTGGACCCGGAACCCCAAAACCCCTAAACGCCTAAACCCCTAAACCCTAAACCCCCAAACTCTAAACCCCTAAACCCCTAGACCCGTAAACCCCCAAACTCCAAACCCCAAGGCCCTACGCCAAACCATAAACCCGTACATCCCTCAAGCCAAGAAGCAGACTCCAAGCTGAGGTTTGCTTGAACATCGTTGTCAGCTCTTCCCTCAGCAAGCGGCTGGTGACACAGGGTGGCTTTTGAAGTGAGGTTTAGGGTTTAGGGGTTTACGGTTAAGGGTTTGGGTTTCACCCCCTATTAAACTCACTTATCGAGCACCGTGTTTTTGAAATTCCTATGTGGCTTTGGGCTTATGGGGGTTTCAGGGGTTGTGAGGTTGACGGACCCCAGCCTTATGCCTTGAACACTGGACGGATGACCTGACCTCAGGCCGTCAGACCACAAACCTTAAGTCCAAACACTTTTAGGTTTAGGGTTTAGGGTTGAGGGCTTCAGCCAGGTTCTCAAACCTACATGCAAGAGTCTTCGTTTCAAAACAGGATTGTGTCGGCCCTTCTTCGTGGGCGAGGCTTTTGTTTCACGGCAGAGGACCTCGACTGAAGGATGTAGGGTTTAAGTGTTTCGGGTTAAAGGCTTTTTAAGAGTTTGAGGATCAAGGCTCAGGGTGTAGAAGGTACACTTGGGACAGGATTTAGGGTGTAGAACCCTCGTGCAGCCTACCCAATGCTTCGACATTGTCTCGCTGCTCCCCTAAACCCTAAACCCCTGAACCCTAAACCCTAAATTCACCCCAAACCCTAACCGCTAATCCCCAAACCCTAAACCCTAAACCCCTAAACCCTAAACCCCAATCCCCAAACCCTAAACCCTAAGCCCAACGTTCGGCCCTGGGCCCTTGTCATGCAGGCACATTTGCGCGTCGTGGCCGCTGGGTGTGGGACCCAACTTCCTGGAACCTGAAGCCCAAAAGGGCTTTGTGATCGTGTATCATATTCTAGCATATATATATATATATATATATGGAATATATGTATATATATACACACTAAAAGATGATACACAATATATATATATATATATATATATATATTATGTTATTAGCAAGGTCTAATCTAAGTTTCAGGCTGGCCAGAAAAGCATGCGCACTCACAATCATCATTGCAGTGATCTCACGAGAATTACAGTTTCAGGTCATCAATGGTTCGTCCCAGTAGTACTGGTGCGCCGGGTACTGAAGTCCTATAAACCCTGAACCCTAAGCCGTGTAAGGATGCTTTTGCATGGCTATGGCGTCAAGAGGGCGACTTTTTTTTATCGATCCGTGGAAGATGTCGTGACGTTTTGTCGGGCTCAGGCGTACAAGTCACCTCACATGCTAAGGCCCAAACTCTAAACCCTAAGCTCTAAGCCCTAAACCCCAGACCGCAAGCCCTAAACCCTAAGACCCTAAACCTCAAACCCCGAAGCCTAATACCCTAAACCTTGAAATCTTAAAGCACTAAAACCTAAAACCAAAAGAGCCTAAAGCCCTAAACAGCGCTAGTCATCATGGCCCTGAAGTCCTATAAGCTAGCAACGACAAGCACTATGATCACAATGCGACTAGCACTATGAGCCCAATGCTAGGGTTTAGGGTTTAGGGGTTCAGGGTTAGGGGTTAGGGCTTCAGCAAGAATAAGAGTTGGCACTCACCCAACTTATCCACCTGTAACCCTGCTTGTAACTAGTTCAAGTCCAATACCCCGTACCGAGAAGCCCTGAAGCCCTAGTTCGCTAAACCCAAAGTCCCTAAGTCCTAGACCCACAAACCCTATCACCCTCGAAAAGTTGGAACCTGGATGGAGGATGATTAGTGCTTCGATTCCCTAGACGTTACCTCCAGATCATCAGGGTCATGAGGTTAAGCCCCAAACCCAAAATCGGAAACCCGAAACTGGACACACTACAACCTACACCCCTCGACCCTAAACCATAAATCCTAAACCCCTAAACCCTAACCTTTTAACCCCCACCCTACGCCCTCAACCCTCCACCCTAAACCCGAAACCCCTAAACCCTAACCATTTAACTTAAACCCTAAACCCCTAAACTACCCCTAAACCCTAAACCCCTCAACCCTCCACCCTAAAACCCTAAAACCCCCGAAATGCCCCGCGAGGTCGCCATCCTTCAGCTCACGGACTCCGCGGCCGCCCGAAGGAACCCTTCATAGGGCTTCAAGGTTCAGGTTTTGGGGTTTAGGGATGAGGGGGTTTAGGGGGTTTAGGGTTTAGGGGATAGGGTTTGGGGCTTAGGGTTTAGGGTTTGAGGGTTGAGGGGTTTGGGGTTTAGGAGATCGAGTTAAGGGGCTTGGGGTTCAGGGTTGAGGGGTGTAGAGAAGAGGGTTGAGGCTGGGGACAACCGATAGCTAATTTTGTGGGAAAAGCAGCATCATATCTCCCTAAACCTTACATTTAAGCCGCAAAGCCGAAAATCTTCCTTTTCTATGTTCCAACTGTACGGCCTCTGCTGTAAGAGCTGACTTTTGTCACTGTACGGTGCAGGTTTCTGGGTTGACGATCTCTTTCTTCTACAGGCCTTAATATCAGGATCCCACTAAAGCATCCTTAGTAAGGGAGAGGAGTTTGTTAATCAGGGGTCGACATGGGGCCCCTATGATAAAGCCATCAAGAAACACGTTAAACCTTGCAAACCCTATATGAAACCTTTCAAAACCTCATAAAGCCCTTTGGAAACCCTTGTCAAAGCCTTACAAGCCGTTGTGAAAACCAGATAAACAGCTTATAAACCCTTTAGAAAACCATATACAAACCTCATAAAGCCGTTGTCAACCCCTGCAACAGTTTGTATGAACCCTGTCAGGTACCGTGTTAAAGCCCTACTTCTGCATCAAGGGTTTCCAAGCTTCCCTCGAGCCATACTGAGTCCTTGTTAAGGCATTTAATTGAAGTTATCCTTATTATGGTAACTTAAACCTTAAAACCCTGAACCCTTAAAGGAACCCCTACAGATCCCTATTAGGGTAACTTTAATTACATTCCTTAACAAGAACCCGGTAAATCCTGGGAGGCTCCGCAGCGACAGCCGTGGAGAGTCGGCGCGGCAGCCTGGAGTTGCTGTTGGTAACGCATCCTCTGGGGCTTTTGGGCATATTGTATAAACATACATAAATATAACCTTGTAGATATATATATATATATGTATATTATATGTTGTCAGTGTAAGCTGTAACGGTTCAGCTAGAACTGCGGCACCCAGCGCCCTGTTACCGGGAGGCCGTAGACGTACTCCGTTGTTTTCTTTTGCTGGCGCTGGCTATTCCTTCCATATGATACTGTGCTTGTCTGCATAGTGTGCTAGGTCTTTTAGGTCTTCTCTTCTTGACGGCCGAGGCTTTGCTTAGTGCCCTCAGCCGCGCTGCGAAGTGGCAGCGTGCAGCTCAACTCCTCGGGAAGGCCCCCGGCAAAAAAGCTGAAGGTTCATCGGTTGATGGGACCAACAATGGTAAGATCCTAAACCCTAAACCCTAAGCCCTAAACCCTAAACCCTAACCCTAAGCACCCTTAAAAGACAGGGAGCCTTGAAGGGTTTTGTGGCTTTGGGGGACAAAATGAGCTTTGGGGGATGAGGATTTCAGGATCTATGAAGTATGGTGTTTTGGGGTGCAGGTGAGACGTCTCCACGACACAGAACAACGCGCTGAGTCTGATTTGGTGTGGAAGTAGTGCACAACCACGTCAGAACCCGAGTCCTACAACCTCGAACACCACAGCCATGTATACCATAATGCTCCCCGGCAAGAACCTGAAGCCCAATTCAAACCTGTGTCACCTGTGACACTTTCGTCCAGACTCTATCGTTCCGCATGGCACGTCACAGGGTTGTTTTGTACGCCTTTATAGGTTCAAGGTTGAGAGCCCCAGAGCTCAGGTTTTTCGGGTTTGGGATCCGGTTCGGTGTCTACGATGCCGGAAGTGTCATGCGCGGTTTGGGGTTGTTGGTTTCTGAAGACCACCCTAAACCCTAAACCCTAAACACCTAAACCCTGAACCCTACCTCTTAACCCCTAAACCCTAAACCTCCAGCCAGACCCAAACGCCGAGAAGGAAGGCACCTCGTCGACGATCAGTGCCGCCGTGGGAGCTTGTGGAACTGCAGCGGCGTGGGAGGTCCGGGTCTGAGCGCCTTTGTTGTTGGGGCATGGATCCCTATGATGGTCCCTTAAGGCTTATGGTCCCTTTGGTATACCTATGACCCATTCCCCCACTACCAGGGAGTATTTCTCGCTTTTCACGTTTCAAGTCTTGAGGCTTCTTCGACTTTTGGATCTCTTCGTGGTTTTTTCCTCTTGGAGGATCATGGGACTTAATAAGTAGGGTTATAAGTACCTTAATTGGGGTTATAAGTAATTACATGCAAGGACTTACTATGCTGAGTCCATCGTAAGCAGGGCCTCAGCTCAATTGAGCACCTCGGGTTTAAAATTTGCTTGGGGCTTCGCTGCGATGGTTTGGCCGTTTTTTGGTTCGGAAGCGGCGACTGACCGTGAGATGCGGTTTTCGAAGGGCATGTTCTTACCTTTGGTTAGTAGGGAATGGAGGAATGGGGTACAATTAAGAATACTATTACTACCATTCTTCCATTCCCTACCAACCAAAGGTAGGTGTTGGGGATAGTCATTCAGGATAAAATACCGGTCATCTAGTCTTGACCTTCAATGGGTAGGCACCACAGATAGCTTAAACTGTCCCGACATCCAAAATGCATAAGCTGAAGCTTTGCATGTTCCTGAAGGCCTTAGGCATGAATGCTGCCTGCCACTACGACGACGAGTTTGGCTTGTACTATTTCGATGATTGTTACTGCTACCGCCACAGTGTCAAGGCAGACGTCGTAGATTTCCGTATTTCCTAGAACTTTGCTCAAAACCGCACCACTTTGGGACCTCACCTGAAATACAGTGAAGCAGTCAAGCTACTGCAGGAGCCTTTTTGGTGTGGTGCCTCCTGAACCCAAACCCTCAACTTCCCTTGACCACGGAGTCTCCAGACCTTAACTCCTGAACCATAGGGCCATAGCGGTGGTTGTCAAAATTATGGTCCCTTTTTGGGGTACCTTAAATAATAGGTGCCGTAATATAATAGGGACCCAAAAACGGACCATAATTTTGACAATCACCCATAGACCAAACCCTAAACCCCTGAATCCGGTGCATCAGGGTTTTTGCCCTACCAGCACGCAATTGAGGCCGCTTTGTAGCCAAGCCCCTGCCCAAATGTATCATAGTAAAACTATGGGAAGGTGCCCAAAGGAATCACATTGGTAGTCTTTCAGGCCCAATACTATTATATAGTTTTCCTATGCCCCAATATGTTACACTCGGTTGTGCATTCTATTACACTATTTTGCATTTTATCCCATTTTTTGACACTCTCTAACGTTAAATTACACGATATCACATTAAACCTAAACCCTAAACCCTGCACCCTAAAGCCTAAAGGGCCTCCTCTGGGTCCCTCCCCAAGCTCTCTGCCGCCTTGGGAGCGAGGCAGCGCTAGCTTTATGGGTTCAGGCTCCCATCGGCAGGGTTGGATCGGGTTTAGGGTGTAGGGTTTAGGATTTAGGGTGTAGGGTTTAGGGTTTAGGATTCAGCGTGTAGGGTTTAGGGCTTAGGGTGTAGGATTTAGGGTTTAGGGTGTACCTAGAGAAAAAGGGTACCGTTAACCAGTAGGGCCACATACTTTTTTTTAAAGGTCATTGGGTTGTTGTCTAGGTAGGGTTTAGGCTTTAAGGTTTTCGGGTAGGTTATCGGGTTAGGGTTGAGGTTTTAGGGTTCAGGGTTTAGTCTTGATGCTGATGCTACAGGGTAGTGTAATCTTCACTGACGACGCCTAACACTAGTGTTGTCGGTGACGATTGTATTGATGGGAATTCTGATAACCGTATCGATCATGAGACCGGCTGAAAACGAGATGATGCCGACGATCGAAACAACATCGACAGCGATGAGTGATGACGGTCATGACGACAAAAGACTGCTGCGGGAGTGTCTGTTCGCATAAACGCGACAAGAATGCAGTGACACCTGTGGCCTTTCATGGTAACGATGATAGAAACAACACTCTTAATACTGGCCACATTGACCCTAGCAACACTAGCCAGGGTGATACGAAGAGTGGAGTGAGAGTCATTGCGACAAGCATGCTGGCCTGAAGCATGTTACTATCTCGGAGAATGGCACCACGAAGACAAGCAACAATAGCAGGGATCGGCTCAACACATTTCGGATCCGCCGTGTGGACTCATCTGGGAGCGTACTGATATGGGGCTGGCCTGAGTGCTTAGTTTCCAATTTTTCAATTTTAAGCTTCAATCCTCGCTTTCGAACTTCTTACGTTGTTTTGGGCTTCTGTGGATTGACCAACCTGCCACCAACGTACGTACTAACGGTACTACCTTCATTTCCACGATCGTGGTGTTGATGACCAAGAACATCATCATAATAGCCACCTACATCATGACTGCCATCAACATCAACATCATCAACGCCAGCACCATCATGATTGTAACCATGATCTTCATCATGGAAGCAATCCTCGACATCGCCGTCGTCATGATACTTTGGTTCATGTCAAGCTGTCGGTGTCGCGTCTGTTGGGCGAAATGTTGGCACTCCCGTCGCTCCTGCTTGCTGTTGCACGTTATGACGGCCGAGGACGACCCTGAACGCGTTGCATGTATTAGCATCTGATCCAGATGAAGAAGAGACAAAACCGAGGCCAGCAGAACGATTCAGAGTCTAGATCCCAGAGGGTCCAAGTACCCAAATAGTAGGGTTTTAGGCCCCAAAATCCATACTCTGAATGGTTTTTGGACCTTGAAACCTTACAATTTGGGTACTTGGACCCTCTGGGGATGCTATCGGGAAGGCCACTAAATTTCCATTGACCGGTCCGGCGGATTGACGTTGTCGCTTCTCCGAATCTAAGCCTTCTGCCACGGAGGTTGAAGGAGATCGATCATCTAAATGTATATATATATATATGTAAGAAGAAGTATATGTATATGTATATGTATATGTACATGTACATGTACATGTACATGTATATGTATATGTATATGTATATGTATATGTATATGTATATGTATATGTATATGTATATGTAGATGTGTGTATGCATATATTCATATACTTATGTATATTCATGTACCTCTCCATCTGTCTACTTGGCGTGGGAAGCACACACATAAGCGAGTAAACGAGAATGCAGACAAACATGCATGCGTACGTACATACATTCACAGTCTCGGTGCCACTGAGATGATACGGAAGATCTTCACGCTTGAGAAGGGTGATTTAAGTATTCATGTCTGCCGGGTTTAAGAAGCCCTCTCTGGGCTTCATCTGGTGAGCTGCTCAGGATTCAATTCTTTAGAGGTGCGCAAAGTTTTTGGGAGCTTGCGAGCGCTCGCACGGTACTCTTGCTCGGGTGTTGTTGTGCTGTCGGGGTGCCTTTTGTTGAGCAGCTGGGAAATTCTTGGCGTGCTTGCCGTTGCATGGGCCGATGCCACCCGCGTCGTACTAAACACGCCTGCTTGGTAACCTGGAGTCCATGGTAATGTGTCGCTGATACTCGTGATCTTGGAGATTGCTGCAGGCCACCGGGGATTAGAATGGACGAATGTTTGCATGTATTAGCATCTGAAGAGGATGATGCTAAGAAAGAAGTCTGAGGTCGCGTCGAAAGGCTTTCCGTGTGCAGGTTGATTTTGCGCGGTGTGTTGTGTAGCTCCGACGGGACCTCTTTTTGTTTGCCTACTTCCTTGACCAGTACTAGCGGCCGTTGTCTGTCGGAAGCTGAAGCCTGAAAAGCATAGTCAACACTTGACGGGCGGAAGTGGCACGGTGTCGCTCAGTGTTCGTGATCTTGGAGTTTGCTGCAAGCGACCGAGGATTGGAATCTACGAATGTTTGCATGTGGCAATCATGCTTTTCAAGGTGAAACGTCAGCTTTTCTGGTTTAAGGTGAATGGCCCTTAGACCGGTTCCTCTTTCTATCTTGGGGGGCTCTCTGGCTTCTGTCCTTCTTCGGTCCTTCGAAGACCATCTTCCTTTCGACTTCCCTCCTGCTGCATCCTTGCAAGAGGCGTGCCTTGGCCCTGAGTTCTTGGACTTCGTGCATTGGCCTTCGCTGGGATTGGGGGTGATTATAGGGTTCTTCCTGGGTCCGATCATNTCTTGGACTTCGTGCATTGGCCTTCGCTGGGATTGGGGGTGATTATAGGGTTCTTCCTGGGTCCGATCATAGATCTGCTTTACTTGCTGAGGGTTTGGTGGGCGGCCTTCGTCCGAGAAAGGCTTCTAGTCTACCGGCGCCAGCAGGGACCTTTGTACCGCATTCTGTGAGTGTTGTATGAGTGACCTGGAGGGCGAGATTCTCAAATTGGCCACAGCTATTCGAGAGCTCACCCTCGAGGTTCGCAGACAAGGCCGCGAGCTTCAGTCCCNTTGTACCGCATTCTGTGAGTGTTGTATGAGTGACCTGGAGGGCGAGATTCTCAAATTGGCCACAGCTATTCGAGAGCTCACCCTCGAGGTTCGCAGACAAGGCCGCGAGCTTCAGTCCCTCCACAGGTTGGTCGAGAGCCGGTTGGATTTTCAGGTTGTGTCGGAAGGCGAGAGCAGCCTCCCGGCTGCGCCCGATTGCGTGGCCTCAGCATCCAGTGCCCCCAGCCCTAATCCTTACAGCCCGCAGATTGACCCGATCCCCGGCCGCGCAGCCGAATCTTCCCAAAGCCGAGCTTCCTCGGGAAAGCAAGCGAGCAAGCTTATTTCTGAACAGGAGCGCCGGGCCATCGCCGAGCGAGTGGGTGCCTTCTTCCGGCGTTGCCTCGCAGGCCAGCACCGAGGCTCCAGCGGCAGGGAAGATAATCCTCTAGGTTCTAAGGTATACGTGTTGGTTCGGGATTGCAACGGTCGTGTGTTTTCGCCGCCTTTGCTGGTGCCCAACTTCAGCAAGCTGCGAACCTTTGTCAAGCCACAAGGGGTGATTTCGGAGGAAGCAGTGTTCTGTGGATTCCCCACTCAGTGGGAGGCAGCCCTTGCCTGCAGCAGTGCAGGCTTTTTAGAACCAGTTGCTCACGATGTCTGAGCTGGGGCCCGTACCCGGTGACGACGAGGAGGAGGAACGAGATGAGAGTGAATCTGAGGGCGTGGAGCGCCCTGCCGATCTTGCTCTCGTCTGGGCAGGCGGGACCATAAATCATGAATTTGAGGTGGGTTCTCTTAGTGTTGGGGAAGCCGATAAAGCAAAGAGTGTGTCTGTTGTGCTGGTGTCCGGGATTGAAGGCCGAATGCTGGCCGTATTTCCCCACGGCGCTTGGGCTAAGAAGGTGAAGCAGCGCCGGCTGCCCGCAGGGCCTTTTTCAAAACCTGTTCTTGCGGAAGTTGCTGTAGCCAGCGCCAGCGACCGGCGCGTTGCGGAGCCGAGCCTCCGGATGAAAGTTTGGTTCGGGCTCCTTGACGAGGCCCTTGCTCGAACCATTTCGTTTGACCTGCCAGGCCCTGCTGACATCCAATTCCTCGTGGGAGACCAGCCCAGGCTTCCCTTTGCTCAGGCTTTGGTGGAGGTAGCTGAGAGCCAGTTCGGATTCATGACGGCAGCCAGCGCCGCCCCAGAGCCCGGTGATAATCGGGCCCTCGAGGCCCGGCTCCGATCCCTTGAGACTTCTCTGGAGTCGGTTGTTCATGGCATGCAGAAGTTGATGGGCCAACAGGTTGCCCCTTTGCCAGCCACCACGGCACCTAGGAGCAAGGCCCCCGCTCTGAAGCCTAAGGCCCAGGGATCCATTCCGGGAACGCCTCCGCCGCCAGGGCGAGCAAAAGAAGTTCCGGGTTTGGATCCTGCAGTGTTGCAAGCGGCGAAGGATGCCGGTGTTCAACCTGATGAATTAAGGGAGCTCAGTGAGTTCTTCGGCAGGCGCAAGAAGCCTTTGGGTGACTTTCCTGATGCAGGGGCCGGCCTCGGAGACGGTGATGCTCGCTCCGACTTTGCGGGCAGTGAAGCCGCTCCATCCGAGGGAGCCGGCCGTGCGCCTGCGGGAGCCCCGATCGAGGATGCTGTCGTCACACTGACAGGTCTCATGAAAGAGTTGATGAAAGACCGTGCGAGGCAGAGTGATCGGGCGCTCACCCTGGAATCTGCTTTGGACCGAGCCGAGAGTTCATCGTGGGACGGTTCGGGGGGCTCGGGCTCCAGCTCTAGATCAAAAGCTGCTGCGTACAGAGTGCTCCGCGAGTCTTTGAAGAAAAGGCCTGAAGCCATCTATCAGAGCATCGAAGCCCTTCTCGAGGAAGACCTTTTAGCCCGGCGAGCCACTGGTAACCTTGCTGCTGCCCAGGCTTCAGCTCGCGCTTGGGTCGAGTTCAGGAGCCGGGTCGGGAACTACCCGAGCACTATCAGGGCCATGTGGGCCATCGCNTTAGCCCGGCGAGCCACTGGTAACCTTGCTGCTGCCCAGGCTTCAGCTCGCGCTTGGGTCGAGTTCAGGAGCCGGGTCGGGAACTACCCGAGCACTATCAGGGCCATGTGGGCCATCGCCGGCATCCTCGACAGCCTCCGGGACAACTGCCCCGAGGAGGCGCGGGCCCGTGCATGCCTGGCCTTGGCGGCTTTTGATCAGCAGAGCATCGACTCAGGAGCGTGGGTCTATGCTCAGGAGATAATGTTTGAACCCAGCCCTCCGCTCAGTGCTTTTCAATCCAGGCGGGTTGTCGTCTCGGACCCTCTCGAGAGTTACCACAGCAAGCTGCTCGACCCTCGNTGGGTCTATGCTCAGGAGATAATGTTTGAACCCAGCCCTCCGCTCAGTGCTTTTCAATCCAGGCGGGTTGTCGTCTCGGACCCTCTCGAGAGTTACCACAGCAAGCTGCTCGACCCTCGAGTAGCAGATGTTCTTTTGCATCGTGTGAAGGAGCTCGAGAGCTACCTGGAAGCCAAGAAAAAGCTCGGCAGGAGCAAGCAGAGCGACCCGCCCGGAGGCAGAAACGACGAGGATGATAGCGGAAAAGGTGGCCGAGGCCGCGGGAAAGGCGAGAGGAACAGCCCCCCCGCGGGGGCAGCGAAGTGACAGTTTTTCGTGTGAGTGTGGCCGGCCGTCCGGCGAGTTGGCATGACCCTTCCTGGTGCCAATGCCTCCACCTTCTGTGCAAGCTCCTTTTGGAATTCACTAGCAGACTTCCTGGAACACGACAAGGCTCTGCTCTTTTGCCTCGCTCCGAAGCGAACCGGGAAACCCTTTGAAAACCCGTTTTTCTCCCGAAGCCTTTCCGAGAGGGAGGTTGCAGCTGGTCCCGTTTCCTCGTGTGATAGGCTCGCCTTGGAACTAACCGCTCGAGTTTTTGACTCCCTCCTAGCTCGGCCTTTGAAGCGTTTGAACCGGGGCCCCGCTTGCAGTCCGTTTTGCTCGCGTCGCTCCTTCGAGTTGGCCTCGCCCTTACTCCGCGGCTGGGATCGGGTGGCTCGGCGCATCAATCGGTGGAACGAGTACCCTGCGGTGTCGGCTGAGGACATGGGCAGGTCGGCTTCTAAAGTTGAAAAGATTGAAGAGCAGGTCGCTTCGCTGCATCTTGCAGCCCCCGACGGCCAGGCTGGCACTCCGGATGTAGCTTTGGCCCGAGATGTTGATGCCAGTCGGGTTTCCTTTCCTGAAGCCCCTGCCTTCGATCCTTGTCCGTTTCTTGACGATCACCTTCGAGAGCTCTATGTCAACCCCAGCCGCTACGCTTCCAGCTTTGCCGATCTCCCCGGTGACCCCCCTAAGGTTCGGTTTAGGGCCCGAGATAGGAAAGCTAGGATTGAGTTGCTGGCATTGCTTGATCAATCGGGCCGGTTGGCCCTTCACCCTGCTGACCCTGCAGACATGCTGGGCTGTGCCGGACTGTTTGCCGTCCCAAAGTCGTTGGAGAGGGACAGGTTGATCATCGACGCCCGTTCGGGCAACATGACTCAAGCTACTGATGCAGACTGGCTTGCCACGATGGCTACCGCTAACAACCTGTTGAGCCTGGAGCTGCTGCCGGAGGAGGACCTCTGGATCACCGGTGCTGACGTGCGAGATTATTATCATAATTTTCTCATTTCGCAAGACCGGTCCTATCTCTACAGGTTCGTGGGCACGTATGCTCCCCGAGAACTGAGCCACTTCAGGTGCTTTCAGCCCGAGTTGCTGCAGTGTGCGGCCATCTCTGCTTCCCTCAACACGATGGCGATGGGTGACGCGAACAGCGTTTCATTCGGGCAAGCCGCCCATGTTGGATTGATGCTCGCTGCTCGCGTCGTCCCGGCCTCTGCCTTGCTGTGCTTGCGNGCTTCCCTCAACACGATGGCGATGGGTGACGCGAACAGCGTTTCATTCGGGCAAGCCGCCCATGTTGGATTGATGCTCGCTGCTCGCGTCGTCCCGGCCTCTGCCTTGCTGTGCTTGCGAGGTCGCATCCCTCGCTCGCCCATAGCCCTCGGAATCGTAATAGATGACTTGGTTCTTCTTGAACGTTCGTTTAGGGCGCTAGGACCGATCCATTCGGCCGGCATAGCTGCAGCCGCCCANGGTCGCATCCCTCGCTCGCCCATAGCCCTCGGAATCGTAATAGATGACTTGGTTCTTCTTGAACGTTCGTTTAGGGCGCTAGGACCGATCCATTCGGCCGGCATAGCTGCAGCCGCCCACAAAGCCTACCAGGACGCCCACCTTCCAGTCCACCCGGACAAGTGCTTCCAGGAGGCGCATTCAGCATCCTTCTGGGGTTGTGACGCCGATGGCCGCGAAGGCTGGGTCCGACCGTGCTGGTCTCGGCTGGTGCCCCTAGTGGGCTTGACTATAGCCTGCTTGCGCCTCCCTTGCTTCAGCGTGAGCCTGTTGCAGGTTTTGGCGGGTTCGTGGGTTTCGGTGCTGGCTTTTCGCCGACGGCGCCTTAGCATCTTGGATCACATCTATGTCCTCCAGCGGGGGCGCGACCGAAAGGATTTAGTTGGCACCACTCCCGAACTTCGGTCAGAGTTGTTTTGCCTCTGCGTCTTAGCCCCCCAGCTGGTTGCCGATATGAGGGCTCAGAGCTCGAACTACCTCGTGGCCACCGATGCTTCGGATGATCGCGGTGCTGCGGTAGGAACTTCTCTTCCGGGCTGCTGGGGCCGCGAACTCCAGCGACACACCCTGGTCAAAGGCTTGNAGAGCTCGAACTACCTCGTGGCCACCGATGCTTCGGATGATCGCGGTGCTGCGGTAGGAACTTCTCTTCCGGGCTGCTGGGGCCGCGAACTCCAGCGACACACCCTGGTCAAAGGCTTGTGGAACAGACTTTTGAAGCCTAGCGAAGAGATGTTGCTTTGCGCCGGGCAGCTTCACCATGACGATGAGTTGCCCGGAGAGAGCTACAGGACCCACGCGCTGTGGACTCTACTGGCGCGGGGCCTTCGCTTTCACAGTATCGCTGATTTCGCTCGTGAGCCTCGCGTTCACATCAATGTCAAGGAATTGCAAAGCTATCTGATCACCGAGGAATTCCTCTCCACGAGTGTATGGGAAGNATGCTTGACTCACAGGTGGTCCTAGGATCGCTTGTAAAGGGACGCTCTAGCAGCCCCAGCCTTAACCGAGCACTTCAAGGTTCTGTTCCAGCCTACTTGTTTTTCGGGCTCCACCCGGCATACGCATTCGTCGCTTCCGGAGATAACCCCAGCGACGACGGAACGCGCGGCCGGCCTTTACGAGGGCCGACAGTGGAGCTCCCGGCTTGGTTCGATGCAGGTGCCACAGGCGATTTCGAGCCTTTTGACTTGTTCCTTGGCAGATTAGGCTTGTTGCCCGAGCAGCTTCAAGGCCTGCCCGAGCTTTTCGAACGGTTTACTTCTAGGTCTGGGTTGCCTTTGCCTCCTGCCGGTGCCCGTCGAGTTTTCTCCAGGTGCCACAGTGAAGACCGCTTCGAGGAAACCCTTAGATCTAGGCCTGAAGTTCCCTCTGCTAATCCTGCCGGTGCCCGTCGAGTTTTCTCCAGGTGCCACAGTGAAGACCGCTTCGAGGAAACCCTTAGATCTAGGCCTGAAGTTCCCTCTGCTAATCCTGCCGGTGCCCGTCGAGTTTTCTCCAAGTGCCACAGTGAAGACCGCTTCGAGGAAACCTTTAGATCTAGGCCTGAAGTTCCCTCTGCTAAACCTGGAGCCCCAGCCTCTAACCCCGTAAGCCACCCTACTGCCCAGCCTCTGCCGTTAGCAGCCCGTGCCTTCTTCGCCAGCTGTGCTGCAGGGCAGTTTGTGTGGCCCGGTGCCGGCCGACCAAAGGCCTCTGTGCGACCTGATGTGCCAGTATATTTGTGCTTGTTCAGCGGCGCCCGTGGAGTCGCCAAAGCTGTGGTGCGCACTCTGCAAG
>BGNK01000976.1:22155-162040 GCA_003297005.1 Symbiodinium sp. clade A Y106 | reverse complement strand
CGGAGCTTTCCTAGGTGTTGGCTTTTCGCCACCCTGGGCCACTTTCTCAGCAGCTTCGATGCCTCGAGTTCGGAGCAGATCGCACCCGAGCGGCCTTGAATGTCTCGGTGCCTCAGACGCTCAGAAGGTTGCCAAAGACAACGCTCTTGCTTCTTTCGTCGCCGATTTCTCTCTCCTCCTCTGGAATTTCGGTGTCCCCTTCTGGATTGATGGGCCTGACTCCTCCCTTGCCTGGGTCCACCCTCGAGTCCTCGCGGTTGCAGAGAGCCTCCCAGGAAACCCCTTTTGGATTTTTGACCGCTGCCGTTTTAACGAGCCATGGCAAAAGCGCACGAGGTTGCTGACTACTCTGGATCTAGCGGGCGGCCGAGAGTGCTGCCTAGGTGGGCACTCCCACCTGAATCTGCGAGNTTTTGACCGCTGCCGTTTTAACGAGCCATGGCAAAAGCGCACGAGGTTGCTGACTACTCTGGATCTAGCGGGCGGCCGAGAGTGCTGCCTAGGTGGGCACTCCCACCTGAATCTGCGAGGCAGGTCAGCTCGCTTTGGCACCAGTTGGACGCGAGTTGCCGAGAGCCTCCCGAGAGGGGTGTGCCAACGCATCGCGGACAGCCTGGCTCGTTTTGTGGCAAGGCACCAAGCTTCGGTTTCTGAAGTCGTGCGGGAAAACCACAGGAGGATTGGGGAAGCGGGCTCTCCGGGACCGACTCGTCGCAGGGTCGCTCGCGAGGGCTCGCTTTTCGACATCGAGCTCATCGAACCGAAGACGGTACAGCTGAGGGAGAGGATTTGGGACGTTTTTATGCAGTGGCTCCGGAGCTCGCTGACGAAGCAGGCCATCGCGGGACTCTTCAAGTGCCCTCCGCTGCTGGCGCTCACGTTGCGTGACTACGGTGACGAGCTGTTCAGAGAAGGGTTTCCGCTTGGGTCGTACAGGCAACTGCTAGCACATGTGCAGAAGATTTTTCCTTTGATTAAGCCACACATGCATGTTGCGTGGACCATGGTCTCAAGGTGGGAGCTGCTGCAACCTGTCAGCCACAGAACTCCTATGCCCGAGCCCTTGCTGCACGCTATGGCGGGCCTAGGACTGTCGTTAGGATGGGTGAGGTGGACTGCTGCTTTGCTGGCTATCTTCTACTTCATCTCGAGACCTGGTGAAGTGTTGTGCGCTTCGAGAAAGGACGTCCTCACTCCCGAGGACGCTCTGGACCGGAGGTGCACCTGGCTTTATCTGAGGATACCCCGGCCTAAGAGCCGAAAGCGAGCTGCACGTGTGCAGCACGTCAAGCTAAATGACCCCACCGTGCTCGGCTTCGTCTGCACAGTTTGGCAGCATCTGCGGCGGGGAGAAAAGCTCTACCCGGGATCGCCCGCATCCTTCAGACGCCGCTGGGACAGAGTCCTGCAGATTCTGCAGGTCCCTCCAACGGCACAACTGACTCCAGCATCGCTGAGAGCCGGCGGAGCCATCGCAGCTTTCCATCAGGGAGTCTCCATCCCTGATTTGTTGTGGCGGATGCGACTCCGGTCTCAAGTCACTCTGGAGTTTTACCTTCAAGAGATGGCAGGGGCTTCTGTCTTGCCGAGTCTGGCTACCCGAGTACGACAGCGGATTCAGGCTGGGCAATGCTTCTATGCGGCCATCGAAAGGCGGGCCATTCACTGGTACGAGCGCGCAAAGCGGCCCGAAGGTGGAGTGGAGGCTTTGCACCCTGAAAGCAGGGCTGCAGCAAAAGGGAGCAGCCAAAACATAGGCTGCCCCGCTTCCAAACGAGCCTGAAGCTTCGGAGNTTGCACCCTGAAAGCAGGGCTGCAGCAAAAGGGAGCAGCCAAAACATAGGCTGCCCCGCTTCCAAACGAGCCTGAAGCTTCGGAGCGAAAAGGCAGTGGGAACCGCCGATCAAGCATGTATTAGCATCTGAAGAGGATGATGCTACGTGAAGACGTCTGAGGTCGTGTCGAAAGGCGTTCCGTGTGTCGCTCGGTGAGTTGTGTGATTACTACGAGACTCAGTATGGTTTGCTTGCTCGCTTGCTTCTCGGACAGAAGCTGAGGACTTCACACTTTATTCAAGACTTGAACGGCGGAAGTGGCACGGTGTCGCTCAGTTTTCGTGATGTTGGAGATTGCTGAAGGCCACCGAGGATTGGAATCTACCAATGTTTGCATGTATTAGCATCTGAAGGGGATGATGCTAGGTGAAGACGTCTGAGGTCGTGTCGAAAGGCGTTCCGTGTGTCGCTCGGTGAGTTCTGTGATTACTACGAGACTTAGTATGGTTTGCTTGCTCGCTTGCTTCTCGGACAGAAGCTGCGGACTTCACGCTCTATTCAAGACTTGAACGGCGGAAGTGGCACGGTGTCGCTCAGTGTTCGTGATGTTGGAGATTGCTGAAGGCCACCGAGGATTGGAATCTACCAATGTTTGCATGTATTAGCATCTGAAGAGGATGATGCTAAGAAAAGAAGTCTGAGGTCGCGTCGAAAGGCTTTCTGCTTGCAAGTCGATCTGGCTCAGCGTGTGGGGCCCGATAGTGACATTTCATGACGCTCGCCTGAGTTAGCATCTCACTCACCCACCCATTCCCGAGTGGTGGACAGTGTTGCTCACGTAAGAGCCAAACCAGATGCCGTGCCCACGAGACTACTACTACAGGGGCCTGCAATTTCATAATATTGCTGTGTGCTTGCAACTGTTGTATATTTGTATAGTTCTAGTATCAAGCCCGGACAAGCCCGCCAAAGTCCCATTCGTCTTGGATTTGCTCAGAAGCTCTGAGCCGCCGTAAGGCACTGTACGAAGACCCCTGAGTAACAAACCCCTGCCCCTCATAAGGATTCTCCCATTGATCCTAATATTCAGGCCCTGAAGGAAAGGTGGCAAGACAATCACGGGTCTACATTACGGTTCAGGGTGTTTAGGGTTTAGAGTATCGGACTCTGAGAAGCTGCCTCACGCTGCAAGCACACTGCAAGGCCGACCGAAGATCTTTGCAGCCTTTCAGCAGTGCCAGTGCCGCAGCTCTAGGTGTGGAGCCCAACGATTGCAGTTCCGATCTGCACTATCATAGGTTCGGGCCTTTTAGGGTTCAGGGTTTAGGGGTTCTATGCGCGTGTTTCTGGAAGTTTCTGAAAAGAAAGGGCTTCTTCTTGTTGTCCTCACCATGGACACCTCTGGCAGCGCAGCATTTGCAGCTTCTGTCAGTTGTCTCAGCATGCGAACCACTCATTACACGTAGTACCCTGTTATGGTACTTATAAGTCTATAGAACAACTGGTTGCTAAGTCCGCCAATGAGTGCGAGGGTTCTACGGGCCCTGGTCCTGGCATCTTCGCTGGGCTTGTCTGCTTCTTGGCCATCGTTGTACACGGACTGCAGCGTGTTTCCAGACTTGGGAGAGCCACAGCCACGCGGGCCAGCCTCTGTGCGACGGGTGGGCTGGCGAAATCACCCACCCCTCGCTTTGCTGTGTGAGCCTCAGCCACCAACAAGCTTTGAGTGGTGCTTGGGCCACTGCACCTTCCGCCAAGGAGAGCAGAATTGCAGCCTGAGCAAATGCACTTGTAAGGAGCACTGTATGGGCACGCAGGAAGTCTGCCTAGGGGCCGGAGCACCACAGATTCCTTCCCACTATTCGCTGCCAGATGCATTGGCTGCCCAGCCAGGTCGCACTAAGCTGCTGCTCGACGGTAAGCCAGCATCAAGCTACATGCAGGGTGTGAAGCATCGGCTCACCGTCGTACCGGACGGTGACAATTCATCTGCATCGACGTGGTTTCTCTTAGATTCGGGTGTCGGACGCTTCTCCATGTTGCCAGGTGCTATCGGCAAGTGGCAGCTTAAGTGTGATGGAACTCGAGCATCTTTTGTCAGTGAGACAAATGCTCCTGTGGACTTGTTCTGGACGGCACCTGAGCACAGCAATCCATCAGTGGCACTTCGGGTGGCGGCTGCAACTTCCATGGGCAATCTCACCCTCAATGCTGCGGTGCTCAATTCCAGTGCCAAAATCACACCTCCTCCCGGGGAGATTGGGTATTTCTGCACAGTTACGCAAGCAGCACAAATCAACGGCACCGGGAGTCCAGTCCCAATGAAGCAGTGCATGACTATGCCGGCTGGGACCGTGGGTGCCTCGTCCAAAAGTGAATGTGAAGAATCTTGCTTTCAAGGAGGTGGGACCTACTTCTGTGCTCGATGCTCCCATGTTTACGACCCGGTGAAAGATGGCAACGGTTCGGCCTTTGAAGACTTACCTGACTCCTGGCGGTGCCCGCTCTGCGGCGCACCGAAGTCTGCCTATGCCAAGCAGCTGACCGAGACAGGGAAGGCCCTTTGGGTTCACACTTACATCTAGGAGTTTTCCGCCCAGAGCGAAAGCAGGGGTTGGAGTGATGCAACCAAATCCTGTGTCGTTTCAGCCCATGGAAAGACATGGGTCAAAACCAGAGACCGACAAACGACAAATTTGCCAGTAGTAATAATATTACAGTAGTGGCACTGATTTTGCGGACCAAAGTATTGATATTGAAAAATAGCAACAATGATCATCATACCTCCCGAGATCACTGAATTCGAGCGTACTTGAATGCAGTCATGGGCTGCAACCTCTGCCACAATGCCCGGCTGCAACCTCGTTTTCTCCAACGCCCCTCTGAGCCCTAAACCCTTAAGTCGTCCTGCTTGAACTGAGTAACTGATGGAAGCAAGCTAAGATCTGATCCGCCACGCACCCCGATGCCTGCTTGCAGTTTCCGGACAGCAGTACCCTTCTCAAGGATTTTTTGAAGGGTGTTCCAGGGTTGGTTTTGTAGGTTTTTGCACATTTCCTATACCATAGAAGCTTGAGTAATAAGTCATCGTATCCCCTTAGAGGGCCTAAATAATCAGACGGTGTTTTGCCACCCACAGCCCTTTTCAAAAAAACCCACATGGGTGGTTGTGAGAATTACGCTCCCTTTTTGGGCCCCTATTATAATACGGCACCTACTATTTAGGGTACCCAAAAAGGGACCATAATTTTGACAACTACCCACATACATTATTGGTTCTCGGCCTCTTGGAATGGAAATCCTAGCCCCTAAGCCGCGAGGTTTCCGCCCTTTAAGCTTTCAGAAGAATATACCGGGGCCTTCATAGCTAGAATAAGGTTGGGGTACATATTAGCATGTATAGTATGTATATACAGAAATATACATACACATATAAATTTGCATATGCATATACATCTTATCATGCATATACGCATATATATATATATATGTTACACAGGGACTCGAAAGGGCTACTATACCCAAGTATTCCGAGCCCCATAGTAGGTCTTTGGGTTTGATAGTGCTATAGGGCGATCGTCCGCGAATACCACTACTAAGTTGGTTTAGGATTTAGGGTTTATGAGTCTTCAAAGCATATTAGGCCCGCGGGAGGCTTTTCTCACAGGGATGGCTCCAAGTCACCAAGGTTCCTTTCAGTTGTCCTTGTTGTGTACACACTGCTTCTTGCAGGGAATCCCCATGTGGAGCCCGCCCCCTGAACCCCAGAGCAAGCCTGCATGAGCCGCAAAGCCGAAGTCTCCAAACCCTAAACCCTAAACCTTGAGCCTTAAGCCCTGCCTCCGAGTCGAAATCCCAGGCGCCTTTGCTGCAGCCTCGCGATGGGAGCTTGGGCTGGATCTGGCCAGTGAGGTCTGACTCGGGCTTCACGTCTTTTTGTTTTGATTTGGTTTGATGAGGGGTGTGTACATCAGCGTCTTATATTGAGCCCCTACGCCTAAGCCCTCCGTTGGAATTTCTGACGTACCGACGTATCTGTGTGTTAGATTATGGTTTCCCCGAGGCAGCAACAGATTCTTCTTGCTTGAAGCCAGGGGCAGGCCTGCATTTATTAGAGTAGGTTATATAATGTGTACTGCATGTTGCATATATGTGTGTGTGTGTGTAGATATATATGTACATGTATATATATATATATATGTGTATATATATATATACATGCATACACATCTCTACAAATATGTAAAATCCTTGGTCAGCAACTGGGAACACCAGCTCGATAGAAGCTCACTTTAGACGACTGCGGTTGATCGATGTTGGTTTAGGGTTTACGGTTTAGGGTTTTCCATGTTCTGAAACACAGTAGCCAGCCCTGAACACGACAGCACGAACCGCAGCAAAATTTTTGAAGCTATTTTGAGACTGGGCCCTAGGCCAAGCCCCGAAGCGATAACCTTGACACTTCTCAAGCTTCCGTCCTAAGCCCTTCTAAGGGATCTTCAACCTTGAAGCAAGCCGTGGTTAGGGTTTAGGGTTTAGGGTTTAGGAGATGTCAAAACACAGGCGCTGTCTGGCAACACAGTGCCTCGAGGTGCCGACAACGGTGGCTTGGGCTTGATATTGGCTTCAACTGCTTTTATGTTCTATCTTTCTATTTAGCTACCTACCTATCTATCTATCTATCTACATATATATATATATGTATATTCGTATACATTATACGTTGCCTTTCGGGAATCGGGTCTTCGGACTGAGTGGGAAAGTTGAGGATTTCGTCCTTGAGACGGTGCATAAGTACATGCGTAGGGTTTAGGGTTTGGGGTGTGGGGTTCGGGTTTAGGGTTTAGGGTTAGGGTCTTGGGTTTAGGGTTTAGGGTTTAGGGCTAGGGTTTTGGGTTTAGGGTTTAGGGTACGGGTTTAGGGTTTTGGTTTAGGGTTTAGGGTTTAGGGATAGGGTTTAGGGTTTAGGGTTCACGATGTTGGTAATGATGCCGTTTGCTACGGCCCTGAATTTGATGCTGACTGCTGCACTTTCCAAGCCCCCGAAACCCTAAACCCTGAGGGCCCAAAACCCGGCCCCAAGCGCTGAACCCTCCCCTAAAGCCTAAATCCCGAGGTCGTAACCGTGAGATGCTTCTCACCTCAGCCCTGGTCTCAGTGCAGATTTGGCACGTCGCAGAATTCGAAAACCTCCTACATTAAGGATCATGAGACTTAGTAATTGGGGTTATAAGCAAGGTAACTACAGTTATAATTACTTATAACCTCAATTGAGATACTCATAACCCTACTTACTAAGTCCCATGATCCTTTAAGTAGAAACAGTCCTGAGAAAATCGGCTTCATGAGGTAGCCAAGAGGCCCTCCGTCTCAACTGTTTTCCTTGCTTTGTAATCGTAAGTTATAGTAGTACATGAACATAGCAATATGGTAATATAGAGACATCGTACTATTGTAAAACAGAGACATAGTAATACAGTGATATACTGTACATAGTGATATAGCAATATGGGGAGTTTCCGAAAATAGGGGACCCTAATATAGTACCCTAAATAGTAGGATCCTTCTTATAAGGACCCCAAAATAAGGTACCCTGAATTTTCGGAAACTCCCATATAGTAGTTTCATAATGTCTTTCTCTGCGGGGCAATCCTCACGGCAATGCGACGCTTCCCGGTCAAGGGCTCCAACAGCGGCCTAGGGCACATGCTCGAGGTTCGTGGTATTTTTGTTGGAACTCCTAAAGCATCTTAATAAATCCGTGCCTTGGAACTCGAAACCCTGAACTCCTAAATCCCAAGCCCTAACCAGCAAACAAAACCATAGATGCTGAACCTTAAGAGTTCCACCACCCCCGAAAGCCCGAGAACACCAGAGAGTTCTTCCACTTGATGTTTGACAGCCTCGGAGTTATATAAAACTTCTATGCTACCCTTACAGAAGACACTTATGATACAGCTACAGAAACCCGACAAACACCCTGATATTGGAGCTCTTATGATACCGCTACAGAAACCCTTCTGGAAACCGTTATATAAAACTCTTAGGATACCACTACAGAAACCCTGCTTCATGCTCTATGGAACACTTATAAAGCTCTTCCTAAACCCTTATGGAACATTTGTACAGCTCTTATGCTATCGCAGAACTCCTTATGAATGCCCTTATCGACCTAAGGATTTCGGATTTGGGGTTCGGGGGTTTACGGTTTAGGGTTTAGGTCTGTCGAGATTTCGGCTGTCGAGATTTCGGATTTCGGGTTTAGGGGCGGCCTGGCCTTCAACCTGTTAAGTCCTCACTCCTGCAGAAGCTGCAAATGCTACACCCTGCACTACAAGCCCGAAGTATATTGGCACGCCCTAAACCCTCAACCCTCAACCCTAAACCCTAAACCCTAAACCCTAAACCCTTATCCTTAATCCCGAAACCCAACTCCGTAAACCTGAGCTGTTAACGTGAAAGCCTCAGCTCTAAATCCGAAACTTACACCCTAAACCTACCTTCGGTTAGTAGGGAATGGAAGAATGGTAGTAATAGTAGTTATAATTGTACCCCATTCCTCCATTCCCTACTAACCAAAGGTAAGTAAATCCTGATCCCCAGACCCAGAAGCTGATCCCTCAACCCCAGACCCTAAACCCTAATCCCGTGACCCTAAACCTCAGACCCAAAACCCCTAAACCTTAAGCATCTAAACACCTCAAGCCTAGACCCTAAACCCAAAACCCCAAAACCCTAAATCGCTTGACCAAAAGCTTGGTAAAGAGGGCTCTAAACCCAATGCAACAGGCTACAACACTGTAGAAGCGGTTTAGGGTTAAGGGTTTGTAAAAACTATACATCCCTGTCCTTATTTTAAACCAAAACCCTTATGCAAACATGTGCGGAGCCCCATAAAGTCCGAAAGCAAGGCCAACCCTAAACCCTGAACCCCAGATGCTAAATCCTAAACCCTAAACCCTTCACCTAAAAATGCCCTAAGAGTCCCCAGTGGGAGAGGGTGGCCCTCCTCCACGCGCAGCCTCTGCTTCCTCGGCACTAGAAAGCCGGGGCTCTAGCTTCCGCCCATGTTGGTCCCTTGGTGGGGCCTTGGGCGGCGTGGGCTAAAAAAGGGTCCTAAACCCTGAACCCTATAAAGAGGGTCCCGAACCCTGAACCCTAAAAAAAGGGTCCTAAATCCTAAACCTTAAAAAGAGAGTCCTAAGCCCTACACCCTAAACCCTATAAAATCCCAAAAGCCCTTAAACTAAAATGTCCTAAACCCTAAACCCAATAAAATCCCAAAAGCCCTGAAACAAAAATGTCCTAAACCCAAAACCCTATGATCGATAGAAGAAACCCTAAACCTTATAAAATACAAAAGCCAGGCCCTCGGATCCCTGGCCTTGGCACGCCGATGGCGCGAAGCGGGAGCCTTGCTCAGGTGGATTGGGCCCGGGCTTAGGGCAGAGGGCTTAGGGTTTAGGGTTCAAGGGTTCAGGGTTGAGGGTTTAGGGTTTAGGGGTTCAGGGTTTAGGGTTTAGGGGTTAAGGGTTCAGGGTTTAGGAGTTCAGGGTTCAGGGTCTGGGGGTTTAGGGTTTAGGGTTTAGGGCATTGGGTTTGGATTTAGCGCCTCAGGGCAACTTCGTGATAGTGTTTGTACTTGATGTTGGCAGAGCGACGAAGAACAGTAGTCAGTATTTTGAAGCTCGGCTCTGCTCCTCCTGCAACATGCAGTAAAAGCCAGTTGTCCTGTTTCAATAACGTTCCCCTTCCCCAGTATTTTGCTTGTTCAGATTTCTTGCGATTGGATCGAAACCAGCAACTCTTTGAGATCGAATCTTTTACTCCTCGCAGTTGCCTTTATACAAATCATCTGTTGATTCTGTGTGCAATTGTATGAGTCGATGCAGTGAGTTTTGGACCCTGCCGTGAGATCCGTTACACCTTTGGCGGTTGGCTGTGCCCACGTTTCCATGGGACTCTGTTGAGGTTGGAACTGTAAACCCTGACGCATTCACTGGGTAATATCCCAGGTTCTGAAATCAGCCAAGGCGGCTCAAGCTGAACCGCACAGCTGCCAAGCTCGACAGCTGCGCAAGGGCAAACGCAGCTCGAGCAAGCCCCGAGCTGCAGGCGTAGACAAACACCGAGAGCCAGCGGAATCAAGCGATTCCATCAGCCCCGGTTTCAGAACTCACCACAAGTCGCCAAGCACTCTCGAAGCCAAACTCACTTCTTTCTTGCACTATGACCTCGAAGCACAAGTTGAGCGCATGCCCCCTGAAGTGTTGGTTGAGATCCTGGGTGACCTGTCGACATCCGCTGGGTGTTGTCAATGCCATGAGAGGAAAGAGAGGCCACACAAGAACAATCGATACAAGAGCCGTTATGCCGGACAGAGGCGGATCAGGGTCGCCAATTTTGTAGTCGCCCTTTCCTGACAGAAACAAGCCGATGCAGGACACCACGAAAACAGCAAGACATAGAGCTATCGTGATGCCGCAGCATCTCTGGATTCGGAAGCACCGTTCAACGATGTCTCCGAGTGCATCTATATCGATTTGCGAGAGGCTAAGAACTCTCCTCAAAGCCTCCAATTGCCCTCTCCCCAGTGGTGAGAACACTGAAAATCTCCAGAAATCCAAGACAACCTTGACCCTCAAACCCGGAGCCGCCAGAGCGATATCTTCAGCCACAGGAGGTGCCGGAGCGGGACCCAAAGCCAAATTCCGCAACTCCAGGTTCTGCACCACTCCCTCTACTTGCGCCTCAGACACGCCAGCCTGCAGCAGGGCATCTCTCATGTTGACTTCTTCTTCGAATATTCTCCGCCTCGTGCCAACTTTTCTGCGGCCTGGAGGAAAAGGTGAAGTTGCAAGCACATTCAAACGAATCCCAAACCAGCTCATCAGTTGTTCTTGCATGGTAATGGCGGGCGGGCGTTCCTTTTGAACTTGGCACATGTACTAGTATCCCAGTTGAGTCTAGTGCTAATACCATGCTAGTCTAAAATATACCGCCAAACTCTTTTCTGATTATGAAGGTCCCGGTATGAAACCCGATAAACGCAGTAGAATCTTCTACAACATTGTAGAAGAACGCTGGAAACGCAGACCCCTTAGAAAGCCTACAAAAAACCGTAGCAAATTTGAACCCGGTCCCTTGTGGAAAAGCGGAGCCGCGCTAGACCTTACAGAAATCTAGAATTCTACAAATACGTATGGAAAGTTCTAGCATCCCGATTAAAACCCCTATCCTGCGATCTTGTGAACGGGTTTACTTTAAGTTACCATGATAAGGAAACCATATTATCTACTATAGATCCCTATTATGGTAACTTAAGCCTTAAACCCTAAACACCTAAAGGAACCCTTATAGATCCCCATTATGGTAACTTAAGTTAAATTCCTTAGCGAGAACCCAGTTAAAACTACTATCAAAAACTATACCCTAAGCCCTAAACCCTAAAAAAGGCTTATAGCGTAAACCCCTAAACCCTATGCCCTAAACCCTAATCCCTAAACCCCTAAACCCCTAAAGCCTAAACCCCTAAACCCTAAACCCAAAACCCTAAACCCAAAACCCTAAACCCAAAACCCTAAACCCCAAAACCCAAAACCCCTATCAAACCCCAGCAAGAAAAGGCTTGGTCTGCTGCAGAACGCCGTGGCGCTAAGCAGAAGCCTCGTCCAAGAGTTCAGGGTTTCTATCGGTTCCGTACGGGTTTGGGGTTTAGGGCTTTAGGGTTTAGGGGTTTAGGGTTTTCCGTTTAGGGGTTTAGGTTTCGGGGTTTAGGGGTTGAGGGTTGAGGGTTTAGGGGTTTAGGGGTTTAGGGGTTTAGGGGTTTAGGCCTTAGAGTTTGTTTCGGGTTTAGGGTTTAGGGTTAAAGAGGTAGGGTTCTTGCGGGTTCTCTACAGGGTTCTGAACGGGTTCTATCTGCGGAAATTATGAGGACTGTGTGAGGTTTGAATGTTTGTGAGGTTTGGGGGGTTTAGGGCTTTAGGGTGGCTACGGTTCAGGGCTTGGGGTTTAGGGATTTCGGGCTCAGGTTCGTAGGGCTTGAATTTTTGTGTCAGGGTTCGGGTTTTTGGGGCTTTGAGGGTTGAGGGCTTGAGGGTTTGAGGCTTTGGGGTTTTGGATGTGGGCGTGAGGGGTCTGCGGATTCCTGGTGACTTAGGATTTCGGGTTCAAGTCTGCAGCTTAGAGCCAGGATGAGTGTTCAAGAGTTTCCGGTTTTTGGTTTGGCATTTAGGGGTTTAGGGGTTAGGGATGTTTAGGGTTTAGGGTTACGGGGGGTCAAGGTTGAGGGCACCACTGAAAGGAAAGCCCTAGTTGACATCAAGTGCCCCAGGGCTCACGAAGGATCCCCAAAACTGGCTCCCATGTTTACGGTTTAGGGTTTAGGGTTCTTCGCTTCCGGGGTGCTTGCGCATGAAGCCGAAGCTCTACAGATCTTAGAACTGGCAACTGCCCTTTTGCTCTTGCATTTTGGTTTCAACTGCTTCCATGCTGAGCCTTGCGACTGCTGAAAAGGCCTCCGCGTCATGTGCCTTCCTGCAGGGAGGGTTTATGGTCACCGGCTTAAGGCCTAATGTTTATGGTTACTGTACGGTTCAGGGAAGTAGCTACAAGCAGCTGGTAAGGTTGTTATAACCCCACTCTCATGCTATCGGGTCCTCACGCGAGCCACGGTGGTGATCCGAAGACCTCCTGCCCAAACCTGCATGCAGTTTCCGAAGTGGGCCGTTCTCTAAACGAGGCTTCCTTTCTAGGTCCCCCCCAACTAGTACGGCAACAAAGGACCTTAAAAAGGCACCCGATTTTCCAGAACTACCCAAGGTCAGGTCCCTGTCATAGGCCCAGCTATTTCACCAGCCCTAAAGCCTTTAAAGCTTTCGAACTTTGGCCTCGACCCTGAGCCCTAAACTTCACATCCCACCGTAAACCAACAACCGGCCCCCCAAGCCCTAAGCTCTAAACCCTAAAATCGAACCCTAACCCCTAAACCCTGCTGTTGTGAGCTGCAGATGAGCCACACCTGCTGACATGTCATGCTTTCGGGAATCTCTGCGTTGTCTGTGCAGAGTTACCAGTCTTGATGTATGTCTCTCAAGAGACGGGCGCGGGACCTTCGGGCAAAGAAACCTTAAACCCTAAGCCCCTTAAGCCTAAACTTCCTGCCGCAGAGTGTAGAGGCTCCAGGTACCAGAACGCCTGGCCTCAGGTGGGCGAACAGAGCCTAACCTGACCGTAGCGGGTCAAGACGACCAGAACTGCTGCGCCTCTTAGGGTTGAGGGTTAAAAGCTTTTTGGGGCTTGTTTCGGCTTTCGCTTGCGAGCCCGGCTGGCTATGCAAGATAAGGAATTTCAGTGGTGGGTATTGGTGAGCTTTGGCAGCGAAAAGCACAAAACCCCCCAAACCTGAATCCTTAAAGCGACGATTCGAGTCAAAGCTCAATGTCAGAACAGTCGCACACCCATGAATCCACGCAGGCCCCAAAGCTTGAACCAGACACACCCTCAAGCTCCAAACACTCAGCCCCCAAGTTAACCCGAAGCCCCCTGCATACAAAGCCCAGACTTCAGCTTACAACCCCAACGTTACAAACACCCTCGGCTCGTCGCGATGCGGGCGGGTTTTGATCTCCAGCGTGGAAGGCGTTCAGGCTGACGGCAGGCGCTTTAAGGGTTTGGGGTCTTTTGGGGCTTGGTTTAGGGTTTAAGACTTTCAGGTCTGAAAGTCTAGACTCGAGGGTTTCGGGTTTCGGGCTTAGGGTTTGAGGGATTTAGGGGTTTAGGGCTTGAGGTTTGGGAATCGGGCTTTGAGCTACAAGGATCCCACTCGGACCCGGGCCCTGTGTCCTTTCGGATCTCTGAGCATCGTTTTTCGTTTACGACGTCGGACCTTCCAATAACACAATGCTTGTCTATGCGTTCGTCCGATAAACAGTTAAATCACGATGTACGTGTCTCGCTGCGTACTAGCAGAATCTCCTTAGAGACCTGTGCCAATTCTACTAGGATACTCATCAAATCAGGGCTTCATTGGACGGTTTGGCGTCCTTGTTGGTCAACACCGGTAATGTATTTGGTCCTCGTCAGGTTCGAAGTTCAGCCTTTCGAAACAAGTTGTCGTTACAAGGACCGGTCGCACTGAGCACTTCAAAGATGATCTGATTGGGCTTAGCGTAGGGATCTTGTTCATTTCACGTCGAGCTAAAGAAAGCATCAGCTGCCATGCAAGATTATGTTGATTGTTGATCTAGGCTGTACTGTTCTACTTCCTGACGACGGTTTTACTGTCTAGTTGAGGACTTTCAAGGCAAACGCTTTAATCATGATTTAACTGGGGATCATGGGAGCCAGCCGTGGATACTTTAATTGCTTCAGGTGGCGATAGAGCAAGCATCAGTTTAGGAGTCTGCAACTATGCTAGTTCGAGAACTAGGTTGTAATGAGCTGCACATTAAGAGCAGATTTGGATGGAACGTGAGCATCCTGCACGACACGTCATCATCATTTCACTGGTGATGTTGGGAGCCCATGCCAAAAAAAGTAGTGACGATCTCTTGATTGATTCAGCTAGAGTACGAGCAAGAATCAAGCTTGTGAACGAGCTAGTCTAGTCCAGTTCAGTCCGGGCTCGTCTCGCCTAGTCTAGCTTAATCTAATCTAGTCTAGTCCAGGCTCATGGTCCTTATGTCCCGATGTAGTTGTTGTCCGACCTTGGGATGCTCTAGGAGAAACAGTTCCGTTTGGCTAGCAGGCCCGGCACTGAGTAGAGCGTCGTGCAACGTTCAAGGGCCAATTACACCATAAGCTAATTGTGCTGGGCTTAAGGGGTCTAGGACGGCTCGATGTCGGCGCAATTAACTCCAGACTTAAGGTGTCTTTACTCTTGGACTCACTGCCTTCCTTGTCAAGGAAGCCGCCTATATCTTTTACACCCAAAAATATCTTAAGGCAGGAAGACCATATTAAAAAAAACTGTAAAACCATACGAGAAAGACCCAGGTGCAGCCGAATGGCTTCTCCTGCGCCATCGGCGGCGGTCGTCCCAACCCTCGTCGATGAAGCCGCTGCCCAAGAGACTGAAGACCCAGGGTTCAGACTTGGGTTCAGGCTTTTAGGGTTCAATCTTCGGACTTTAGGGGTTCAGAGTTGTGTTATAGCCAACGGCTGACGGAGGGTCTGTTTTCATTGTTGCTGTTTCCAAGTTTTGGTCTACAACGTGCGTTTTCCTCGAGTTTTTGAGCATTTCTTCTCCATTGTGTTTGTTCGTTCTCGCTGTTGTGTTGATTTTGCTTGCGTTGCGATTTTGCTCTTTTCGGGACCGAAACTCGAGGTTTTGCTGTTTTTTAGCGCGTTTTATGCTGGAAGGGCCGTTTCGACTGNCGCTGTTGTGTTGATTTTGCTTGCGTTGCGATTTTGCTCTTTTCGGGACCGAAACTCGAGGTTTTGCTGTTTTTTAGCGCGTTTTATGCTGGAAGGGCCGTTTCGACTGCATTTTGACGTGTTGTCCTTTCGCAAACTTTCGTCGTTTCGGAGAGCATTCCGCAGAGCATCCATGTGCCAACCATGATCACGTCCAGATCAGACTCCATCCATTCCCGCAGAGCATCCATGTGCCAACCATGATAACGTCCAGATCAGACTCCATCCATTCCCGCAGAGCATCCATGTGCGAACCATGATAACGTCCGCTCAAACCCCATCCGAGCACACAGAGCATCCATGGGCCAACCATGATAATGTCCACTCAAACCCCGTCCGTTCACGCAGAGCTTCCATGAGCCAGCCATGATAACGTCCACTCAAAACCCCATCTGGCACGCAGAGCGCGGTTCGAGTGCAGCGTGAAAACACAGTGCCTCTTCCACTCTTGCTTGCATCCTTGAGATGTGGTGAAATGATTTTAGCTAACTTCGCTAACCTGCCGAAATAGCCCTTAGGAGCCAACATGACGTAAATTACACTACTTTTCGGTCTTGGGAATGTGCCAAAACGCAGGGCGGCAGGTCAGCCGGTTACCTTGTTATACGTATTGTTTAGGGTGACGACTTTTCGGGTTAAGGGTTGAGACTTGATGGGTTTGGGCTTTCGGGTTCGGGCTAGAAGTCTTCGCGGGGCTTGATTCTACGATCTGCGGTTTGTTGTAAGGCTTTTCTAGGGGTTATGCTTAGATAGTAAACGGGGGAACTTTAAACTTTTTGGCCTTATATATTAGCTCTACCTTAGGAAGTTTGAACTTTTTGGGGCCCGGTGGTTGAAGAAGAGAGTATGTCCGGGTTGCACAAGGGTTCGGTCTACAAGGGTGTTAAAGTGGTTCGTTTGAGGGTTTCAGGGATCCAGGGTTTCGATTTTAGGGCTTAAGGCTTCCGTAAACCCGAAGCCTTAACCCTGGTGTCAGGGTTCGGGCACCGGGCACCCCAAACTAAAGCACTTCCTTTCAGGGTTCTAGTGGTTTAAAGTGCAGAGTTGAGGGTGTAGGGTTTGGGGTAAGGGGCTGAGGGTTTGTTTTGAAGTGGCATTGGCTTTAACAGCAAAAGGAACCCTAAACAGCCACCCCTGGACCCTAAACCCCTCAACCCTAAACCCCGAACAGGATCCCTAAACCCTAAAAGGATCCCTAAACCCTAACAGGATCCCTAAATCGTAAACCCTCATCTGGCCGCCTGAGGCGGTGTGAGATACACTCGGCTCGCATGGTCACAAGATACTTTCGTTTAGGGTTTAGGGTTTCCCTTGCGTGCTACTCCAGTGCCAGCCCCTGGCCCCATGTCCTTGAACCCAGAGACTCCAATATCCCACAACCAGAGGAAAAGACCTTAAATCAATTATAGTAAGATCTCTAACAAGATTCAAGGAATATCCCTTAGTGAAGGAATATACCCTGAATTATAGCAGGATGCCTAAGAAGATTCAAGGAAAATTCCTTGGTAAAGGGATATTGGAGTCTCGGGGAATCATTTAGTCCAAAACCCTAAACCCAAAACTCCTAAATCAAAAGCGCTACGCCCCAAAACCCAATAAGCCTCAAATCCTAAACCCCAAAGTCTAGACCCCGTCTCCGCTTTTGGGCGCCCGAGGATCCTTCAGCCGAAGTTGTGGAGCCAAGATTCAGCCCTATTCGGCTTTGCCTTCCGTAGCTTGGGCAGATGAAGAGCTCAAGGGTTCGGGGAATAGGGTTTAGGGTTTAGGGTTTAAGGGGTTTAGGGTTTAGGGTTTAGGGTTTAAGGGTTTGGGGTTTAGGGTTAGGGTTTAAGGTGTTAGGACTGCAGGGCTTGGGGTTTCGGAGTTTAGGGTTGCGGGTATAGGAGGTTAAGGTTCAGAGTTTAGTTTGGGGTGAAGGAGTTGAGTTTATGTAGGTTTCGGGAGTTCACGGTTCAGGGCTTATACCCGACGATGATGGTGATCAGTGGTATCATAACTACGATTCTTCTTCTCCAACTTCTTCTTATTGCAGGTTCGTCATTCGCAGCATGAGCACTCTAGTGCCTTTTTATGCTTGAAGTTCTGCTCCACAGGGGGTACTGCGTCGTTGTTCTGGCTGCTATTGCTGGTATCATGATCGTGGGTGTTGGGGTCAAGGGTTATACAAGGGTTTGGTGTCAGGTTCAGGGGAAGGCAAGGCGGGATGGAACATGGAACCCAAATGCGCATGGAGGTACAGGTGCTGTCCGTTGGGGATTCCAGGCTTCTGTGGGGCTATAGGGAAGTTATGGATGAGAGCTCAAATACCAGAACTTTTAAGCAGTGCTGCGGGTTTTGCAGCAGGCTTGAGTTTGGGATGTCCGGCACAAGCGTAGAATTTGGGAAGCTTGCAGCCAATGCCACAAACCCGAACCCTCAACCCACAAACCCTGAAACTTCAACACGCGAGGACTTTGTGCATGACCTTGGGTGCCTCTTTCATCGCGAGCACCTTTTCCGCCGCGGGACTGTTTGCTCTGAGTATATCAGAGAAGGGGTGTCTCGGCAGAGTTAATCATAATATGACTATCATTCAATTATGATGTTTATATTCATAATCAAAGTAATAAAAGCAGTGATAATGGATAACAAATAAGAAATAGTAAGCAACAAATACTAGCTAATGAATAAGTAAGAACTAGAAAGCCGAGAGGTGAAGGCGTTAATGTATAGGTCGGAATAGTTACCAGTAGTATCTTCTCATAGTTCCCTATCTATAATATGCACCGACACCCCATTGTTGTTATTAAAGCCCTCATGCTAAATGCTCTAAGTCAGAAGTGTTCGATTCGCGAACTGTTAGTTTTCTGGTTTGAGGTTTGCGGTTCAGGGTTTAGGGCTTTGAACCTGAGCCCTACAACATCCAAAATCCAACGCCCCTCAATCCTTCAGCCATCATCGCCAGTAACCGCTTTGGGCATTTTCGGGTCTGGCAGTTCTCCTGCTTCCCGGCGTTGAGTCTTTGCGCTTCCTAGGTTTCTGCTGGAGCCCAAGACTCGCTCGATGGTGCTGCTGACGAGGCTAGTGGGCTGGATGATCTTGTATTACTTTCCCGTGCACCTGGGCTGCATTTATATCATTTACATTCAGTTTTGTGTCTAGTGTTTCCCTTGTACGTGGGCCGCAAGGCCTTTAACATCCAAAGTCTGAGGATGCGGGTCTACAAACGGTTGTCCGGGGCTTTGAATTTCGATTCTGATGTGAAGTTCGTCGGCGACCGAGGTATCTCATAGCCACGAGCAACATCCGCGGCTTCTACATGTATGGCACTGCTCCCTCGGACAACAGCCTGGTGTGCCTTGTCTTTACAACACAACGAACGAGTCTTCATGCTTTGTGATTTGGTTACTGTATCAGTGGAGGATGCTTACTTGAATCCTCAAAGCATCTCAGACTTAAGAACCCTCGAAACTGTGTTCCACCACCTACTGCAGCCACCCGATCGGAGAACTGACGCGAAGGCCACGGTGGCGAAGGTAGGGATTACGCTTCTGGGTTTCGGGGTTTTGCGTTTTAGGGCCTCTTGGTGGCTCATGAGACGACTGTTCTCCTAAGTACTGTAAAACCTTGATATAATGCCCTTCCTCAGCGCTCCTTGCAAAAGGACTGTACTTATGCCGATGCCCAATCCCCGTTTTTGCGTGTTGAGCTCCCTTTATTACAGGTGGTGACGGAATTTCAGAAGCTGCTTTCGGCTGTATCTTTGGGTGGTGGTATGAGTGGGTGAAGGTTTCTGGGATTAAAGTTGAGGGTTTACTGAAAGAGAGTTCGCCACTGCCTTGTTCCACAAAGCGTGCTGTGCCCTTCCTGGGTGCCATCGGCCTGAAACCCGAAGGTGTCCCTTACCCTTAACCCCAAAAGCCTACTATAGGGGCCTAAATAATTACCAATACTATTTTGGGGGTTCCTTATTAGAGATGGGCCCCAAAACCCTATCCTCATTATTATTAAGGCCCTTATATTACAAGCCCCTAAACCCTAACCCTAAGCCAGGTGCCTGGGTACAAGTCTCAGCCCATCCGCAATGGCCGATTTCGCAGACACGCAGCGCATCAATCAGACTCGTGCGGTGATCGGGATGCTCGGCGGCTTCTGCAAGGGTTCTACTATAGAGGCCTTAAGAATTACCTATAGTATTTTGGGGGTTCCTTATTATGATCATGGTATAATGGGCCCCGAGGGTTCTATAAGAGTTTCATGATGAGGCTTTCGATAAGCCTTCCAACGATGTGCTCTCCCTGTGGTTTCCTGCTGGTTTCCTCCTGGTCGCCTGATAGTGGTCTCTTGTTGGTTTCGGTCCCCTTCCTGGTGGTGGTTTTCTGGTTCTCCTGCTGGTCTCCCGGTCGTCTCTTAGTGTTGGTTTCCTGTTGGTCTCTTGTGGTCTCTTGGTAGTCTCCCGATGCATGATCTGCTGGTGGTCTCCTGGTCGAAGCGCTCGTTTTCCTCTGGCCATTTCGTGGACCAAGGTTGGGTGCGCACTGAGTCATTTGCAACAATCTGCGCGCATTGCCTGTACCCGAGTAACCCGGAACCCTAATCCCAAGGTTACAGTAGAAAAAGGTCCCATAAGGGTTCTGTGGGTATGCGGGCTTTGGATTTGGGATGCGGGTTGGGCGGGTTTGCCTTGTGGTTTATGTTCTTTGGCTCTTACGGTTTTGAGGTCCTCCTGAAAGCATTGCACCATGTCGGTTTAAACTTAGGCAGAGTTTTACAGGCTGTTCCACCCTAAACCCGAAGCCTAAATCCACATAGAAGCCTTACAGAACCTTTGTAGATCAAGTTATATTAGCGAATCTAAAGCCCTAAGAACCCAAACCATAAAGCCACGAATAGAGTCTCGAGGATCCTGATCCAGCATGGGCTCCAGCTCGCAATCATCGTCTTTGTGACCTGTGTGCCTGGGGCAAGAAAGGCTAAAACAAACCTTCAGCCCCAATTTTTTGTAGCTTTTGGAAACCAGGGTTTTCGTTTTTTTTTTGCAGCTTTTTGAAACAAGGATTTTTGTATGGGATTTCTGGGGTGTCGGGGTTCATCATGTGGGGAGTTATGAGAGCCAGGCTGCAGGTAGACTTGCTTGAAGCTCTCAGGCAAGCTCCAAACTGTTGATCCCGGTCCTGAAGAGTAAACTCTGAACCCAAAGCTCCTGAATGCTGACGTGCCAAATCAAAGATCCTGCAAAGCAAATCCACCCGAAGCAAAACTTGGCTCAAGGCTGAAGCTCTTCCGTAGGGCCGACCGGATTCACTGACCCGTCAAGGTGTATATCGGGGACCAGTTTCAATACCTTGGCATTGGTGTCCTCTTCGCGGCAGGCAGCTCGGGTCAATTTGAGGTGAGTATCGTTGTCTAGGATTTAGGTTTAGGTTTTAGGCTCCAACGATTGTGATTGTTGGTAGCAAGAAATTTAAATGCCGACAAATTTCGACACAAAGCTTCAAGACACTGGGCCACGGATCCTAAGCTTCAAGCCCCACCAATCGCAAGCCTCACCCCAGAACACTACTCCGGATTCTCCCAGTCTTCGAAATCCAAAGCATCAACGATTACAGTTTAAGAGTCTAGGGGTTGAGGGATTAGTGTTTACGGGGTGTAGGGTTTAGGGTTTATTAAATAATTACCAAAACTGTTTTGGGGGTTCCTCTCATAATCATAGCATACCCTGAACCTAAGCCTAAGTCCTCGACCTTGAAGCGTAAACCGGAGAACCTAAGTCCCAAACTTCGAGATCCAAAGGACGAATAGGCTTCTTCCTGGCCGACATCGTCATGCGCCCCTGGGTGGTCCCCGACCCACTCTGCAAGCTCCTTGTTGGCGCTGCTGCTGTTCGGTGGTAGTATAGGGGCCTTAACAATTAGAATAGGGTTTTGGGGCCCATTATACTATAATTATAACAAGGAACCACCTAAATAGTATAGGTAATTACTAAGGCCCCTATATTAAGGGTTCAGGGTTTAGGGTTATGCCGAACGTGGTTTTCGAGCAGGGGTGGGAGGGTCATCCGTAGAACTTCACCTCGGAGTCAGGGGGTGGGTCTGTTGCCGACTCTCTCGCAAGTGGAGTTGTTTATAGGGCATCTATTTTATAAGTGGCTGTAGCCCCCCAGCGTGGTTGCTCAAGACACTGTGTTTGACTATCCATGAACAAAGGTTTGCGAGGTGTGACCCTGCACACCCCAAAAAAGCATTAAAACACTTTAAACCCTAAACTCTAAACCTCAACAGCACTAAGCGTTGTCGAGCTCAGGGCCTATGCCTACACTTTCGCGCCGAAGATGATTGGGTTTTCGGTCGTCGCTTGGCAGCGACCACGATTGCTGGCATTGAATGATACGGTTTAGGGTTTAGGGTTTAGCCTCCATTTCATTTTATTTCATGACATCCTAAGCTTCTTGTACTGCTCACCACTCCTTCTTCTACGGCGACAACAACTCCAGCGACAACGGCTGGCTGCTGCTGTTCCGGTCTGTTCGATCTGAGCATTCTTGTAGCTACTGTCACGGTCTGAGAGTTCTCAGTATCTGAATGGCCGGCAAGGCTGATAATCTCCTTCTCTTGAGATTTTGGTTTTCTTGTCACGACTGCAGTTTCCTGTGCTACTCAACTTCAAGCAGCCGAAGCGACTCGGATCGTCTGGAGTCTGGGGCTGTGGTAGGGTCCCTAAACCCTAAACCCAAACTCCCTACCCCTAAACCCTGAAACTTTAGATAACACAGGTCTACTGAGTCCGAAGTCCCAAACCACTTATCGCCGACATCCGACACGATGCCGGTTAGTTGGCAATGGAACATGATACAATGTAATATAAGAAGTGAGAATTTAGTATAACATAGTATAATATAGTACCATAAGGGTTGCTATGAAGGTTACAAAATGGGGTTGCGGTGAGCGTTACCATATTACTTCTTCGCCATTAGCCGCATGATTATTCGTTTTCCTGGCATATACTGTAAACTGTCAACCAGAAAGGCCGGAAGTCAAAAGCCCTTCATAGAGCCTTTGATAACTTTAATAAGATTTAAAAGCCTCGTAGAACCCTTATAGTCACCTTCAGCCCTTTCAGAAGCCCCTTCAGTAGCCTGTATGGTAACCCTTAAACCCTCAACCCCACACACTCAAGGGGGGCTTCTTCGCTTTCACGGCTGCGTATTGTGCTTTGCGACACCAAACCAATGTGTGGGTAGGCCGGGCCGTGAACTCTGTGTGCAGCTTCGGATTCGATTTTAGGGTTTTAGGCTTTTTGGCTTTGAAGGGGATTTCAGGTTTTTTGGTTTTCTAGGGTTGTTTGAAAAGGGGCGTTTAGTGCTTTTTGAGGATCTTTCGGGCGTCGGGTCTGGCTTCGGGTTTAGAGTTTAGAGTTTGGGGCGTTGTGGGGTGCGGTCATCGAGGTTAAGCATAGAACCCAAGCGCCAGTTGTGGACCTACCCCGCGCTACTCGCAACTGTGACACCCTTGAGCCCAGCACTCTCAGCCGTTGCAGGGTCTACCATAATATTCTGTTCGTGAGTTTTGTTTATAGAAATATACTGTCTTATACTATAGCATACTCGAAACACTGTAGTCCACCATATTGCAAGCTGTGAGCTCTACGTCGCGACAGGCCTTGCAATGCCGGCCATCCTGTCATGCTACAAGATGATCTGCGTCGCAGTCGTCAACAACGCACCTCGGATCCGGAAGAAGGTGTGCGCGGATTCCTCAGATGTGTTGCAAGACTCGTCCCTAAACCCTGAACGCTAAACCGTATCTAGAACCTAAGCCCTGAACCCTATCTAGAGCTGATGTTGGGGTCGCTTGAAACGCATCGTCTGGGATCTTCGGCCTCCAGGTTCAACCCTACCTGTTGTTCACGCTTGTTCAGGGTTTAGGGTTTAGGGTTTCGGGCTTAGCGTGTAGGGTTTAGGGTTCAGGGTTTAGGGTTTCGAGGCCCAGAGTTGTCATTTTGTAGGCTTTGGAGCTGTAGGTAGACCCTAAATCCTGAACCTCTACGGGAAAGCTTGGCTTTTAGATTTGGGCGCCGTTCAGTGTAGTTCGAGTTCGAGGTGTCAAGTGCTTCATAGCCTTTCGGTAGAGCTAGCGCTTACTATCGCGGTTCCTTTGCCAGTGTTATTGTTGTTCTTGTTCAATGCGGCAAGCTTGCTCTTTAGTTCTCAATGCTTGTAGCAAGCAACTGAGAGAGTACACGTGTGGTCTAGGGATAGGGCTAAACTCCCAACCTAGAGCTGAATTTGGTTCAGGTGACACCTCAATCTTGGGATCGTCCCAAAGCCATAAACCACAAGGTAGGTAGTTCTCGAAGTAGGGTCCGATTTTAGGTCCCCCAAATAGTACAGCACCCTTATGAACAAGGATCCTGAAACGGACCCGAATTCCGAGAATTACCCATAAGGGACCTATAAGGGTTCCTTTAAAGGCTCCTTTGAGGATCTGTAGGGGTTCCTTTAAAGGCTCCTTTGAGGATCGGTAGGGGTTCCTTTAAAGACTCCGTTAAGGGATCTGTAGGGGTTCCTTTGAAGACCCCTTTAAGGGATCAGCAGGGTTTCCTTTAAAGACTCCTTCGAGGGTCTGTAGGGGTTCCTTAAAATTCTACTTTGAGGATCTGTAGGGGTTCCTTTAAAGACTCCTTTAAGGGATCTGTAGGGGTTCCTTTAAAGGCGCCTGGCCGAGGCGTTCACGCGAGGCTACGTCACCAAGAAAGCCACAAGGCAAGCCTATGCACACTCTGCACAAGGCGGGGCGCAGATTTAGGGTTTAGGGTTTCTGGTTTAGGGCTAGAGTTCAGGGGTTGGGGGGGTTTAGGGATCCTTTCCTGAAAAACCTTGGCATTTGTATCTTCAGAAAGAAAGCTAAATCTACCAATGTGCTGAAGCCATCAACCCGGAAGCCCAAAACCCTTAAACCTGAACTGCGAACACTCCTGAGCCAAAAATTTCACAGACTTAGCAACCTTAGCATCCTCTCAGGTTGAGAGGCATCAGTCGAGCTTTCAGTGTTCAGGGGCTTAGTTTTTAGTGTGTAGGGCTGCCCAATAGCCCTAAACCCCTGAACTCCTTAACTTTGATCTCCAAGACCCCAAGATCCAAACCCCCAAACCCCCCGAATCCGTATCCTGTCATGGCCACTGTGTAGAATAGTGCTACTTATATATGTGTAAATATGTAAAGGTGAGTATATGTACATATACACGCACATATATATATATATATATAGTGTACCCCAAAACCCTCTTATTTTTGAGGCCCCTGTACGAACTACACAACAAGCCCCATGATCCTTTAGGGTTTAGGGGTGTATATCAATGCTTCTTGTCTGACACTCCCAAAGCCTACAGTCACCCCTAAACTCCTGAATCCTACAGCTTCGCCCGTAAAGAAGCCCATCAACTCCTAACCCTAAAACCCTAAACCCGAAACTCTAAACCCTAAGCCCTTAAACCCTAATCGCCCAAACTTGCCTTAAACCCTGAACCCAAAACCCTTAAACCCAAAACCCCGAAACCTTGCCCTAAAACCCTAAATAGACATCTAATGCCGGCTCACACGGCAGTCTGTCCCCCACGCGAGGCGACTTAGCCTCTGCAGCCATTGCTGGGGTCCAGGCTCATGGCACCTCGGTGGCGACGAAGGAGGGTTTTTCGGGGTTCAGGGTTTTAGGGTTCAGGGTTTTAGGGTTTTTAGGGTTCAGGGTTTTAGCGTTCAGGGTTCAGGGTTTCAGGGTTTAGGGTTTTAGGGGTTCAGGGTTCAGGGTTTTAGGGTTTAGAGTTGAGGGTTTAGAGTTGAGGGTTTAGGGTTTTAGGGCTTCAGGGGTTTTGGGTTTCGGGTTTTAGGGTTTAGGGTTTTAGGGTTTTAGGGTTTTAGGGTTAGGGCTTTTAGGGTTTTTAGGGTTTTAGGGTTTTAGGGTTTAGGGGTTTACGGTTTTTAGTGTTTAGGGGTTTAGGGTTTAGGGGTTTAGGGGGTTTAGGGTTTTGGGCTTCGGGTTTTGGGTTCAAGGTTTCCGGGTTAGCGTCATTCTTCGTTAGGGTTTCTGTGATTCCTCAGTTAGCTCATGTCCGCTTCTTTGCAGTGCTGCCAGTTTGGCATTTCAAGCGACAGAACAACAGAACCTTATCAACCGTGAGGAGGTCATAGGTCTGTTAAAGAACCTATAAAACCTATGTTTTTTTAAAGAACCTATAACCTATGATTAAAAAAAACCATGTCTTGGGAGGTCTCCGACTGGGTTTCTCCACGACCACCCGGACCTCTTGGCCCCAAGCGAAAAGTTCCTTGAAAACCCCCAGACTGCATGAATGCCTGAACCCCTAAGAGTCCGAAGCCTTAAACTCTAAGCGCAATCGATCTGCTCTGGAGAAAGGAGGAGTGCGGAATAAAAACTAAGACTTGCTCTCTGAGTTCAGGCCTTGGGACTTGGCCCTGTGCCGTGATTCCTAGACCCTAAACCTGTTTCGATTAGGTCTTCATTATAAGAGGGCTTATATGGGATGTCCCTATCCCAATTCTTGCTTATGTGCTTTGCGAATGTTCAAAGGCAAGCCTCTCCGACCTAGCACTCAGGCGAGGCAGCGCGGATGGTCTGGATCCTCTATGGGGTGGTGAACGCAGCTTGGTGGATCATTTCCGACGGGTGTTGCGGTGTAGTTTTGGGTACTGCCCCCACTTAGTTAACAGTTGGAAAATATTCGTAACATATATATATATATATATATTAGGACCTAAATCGTAGCCCAATCATAGACTGTTACTGTGTGGGGGGCAGTACCCAAGTGTAGTTCAGGGTTTTGGGAGCCCAAATCTTGAGCCCTGAAGTCTACGCTCAAAAGGCGAAGCCCTAAAGCTTAAGCCTTAAGCCCTTAAACCATAAGCCCTGAACCCTAATAAACCTTCAACCTAAACCCTTACATCCTTAAACCCAAAACCCTTAAACCCAAAACCCTTGAACCCTAACGCCCGAAACCCCAGGCCGAACTCAAAATTCCAAGCCGCGCTGAGCTTCGTTCCGGTCATGCACGGTTTCGGGTTTCGGTTTCGCGGTTCGAGGTTCAAGGTTTCGGGTTTAGGGTTTCGGCTTTTGGTGTTTCAGGGTTTCGGGTGCGGCTGCTTGAGATGAGGGCTCAAAGTAATATAGGGGCTTAAATAATTACCCATGCTACTGTGGGGCTCCTTATTATGATTATGGTATAATCTACCCCAAAGCCCTATTCTAATTATTAACGCCCCTACATTACAGGGCTTGCTCTTGGTTTAGAGAGAGACTTAGGGTTCGGATTTCAAAATCCACGGGACGGGCTCCGTCGCCCCGAGGCCGTAAGTGTTGATTTTCAAATTGTTAAGGCACGGCAATAAGGGCTCGCTATGATTTCGGAAGTCTGCGTGGGTAGTCCCTTGGTTTCTGACACCTCCCCTACCTTTTACACCAGTTAAAGTTTTAGGCCTCATGGGCTCAACTGCAGTCGGTGAAAGCTCTCGAGGTCGGGGCTTTCTTGTAGACTTTCTGTCTTGAACTTTCAGCTTCAAACGCTAGCCCAAGGCCCTAAAACCTCAAGCCCCCCGAAACCCTAATCAACCCTTAAACCCCGTCCGTGCGGGCCTTGGCCCCACTAAACCTTCGGCCAACCCAAACCTTAAACTCTATTGCGTTTTAGGGGTTCAGGGTCTATGCTGCAAGCCCAATACTCGATATCCTGACTCCATGCTCACACAAAAGGAGGACAGCGACAGCTACTGGGAATACTTAGTCCCCGTGGTGGCCGGCACGATCTGGCGACTTAGCTGTGTCTTTTTTTCGTTCGTTTCGTTTCTTTTGGGGTTTGATTGGAACGGCTCGGGGTTTAGGCTTTGGGGTTCCGAGATAGATACCTGTGGGATTACTGTGAGTTTCTTTCATAGCAGCATGCCAAGATTACCTGATCACGCCTTCTGAAAGTATAGCACATCAAGGCCCCGGAAAGCTCAGAACTCTGCCGTACTGCAGGGTTAAGCCAGTTCAGTTTAGAGTCAGAGCTTTGGGTTTGGGGTCCACGGGTTTGGGTTCAAAGTGTTGGGGTCAGGGCCGCTTGGGGTTTCAAGTCTTTCGAGCTTGGGGCAGGCGGCGCCCCTGCAAACAACTGCGCCCCGAACCCCAAAACCCAAATCCTAAACCCTAAATCCTAAAAAACTCTAGGGTTTGGGGTTGAATTTAACATTGAAGCTGCAGGATGTTCGACTGACGACACCATGTGGAGCAGGAATCTCTTTTTGTAGGGTCTAGGGTTTCGGATGTCGGGGCGTGAATGTGTGGCGAAGGTTAAATACAGGAACAAGTCTAAGCCCTCAGCAAGCACATAGTAAGTCTGGCTGAACTCGCAACCCTACATCCCGAACGGTAGGCCCTCAACCCTGAACCCTAACCCTAGAACCTTAAGCCCTTATATGGGGAGTTGTCAAAATTAAGGTCCCTTTTTGGGTACCCTAAATAATAGGTGCCGTATTATATTAGGGACCCAAAAAGAGACCATAATTTTGACAACCACCCATATGAACTTATATGTAGGGTTTCAATTGGTCCAGAGATCAGCTTGTACCCTTTTTGCGTGCGCAGGATAAAATGCCACAGAGCCTTATTCTCTGTTCTTCAAGGCCCTGTTCCACAGGTAGTGCAATGCCCGGGATCCAAGCTGCCAGACACGCTATCACAATATCCTAAACCGCATTGGCCTCTAAACCCACTAAGCACCCTAAACCCCATACCCCTTAATGCTTGTTGGTTTTTTCGAAGCCCGAAGCAACGAGTTTGTTTAATGAAGGGACTGCCTCCCCTTCGAGTGCACGGTTTGGGGTTGAGGGTTTGAGGGTTTATAGGGTGTAGGGTCTAGGGTTAAGATCTAGGCAGGGCTTGCGCCCGATTCGCTCAGGAACATTGTGGCCCGTACTGGCGTGATGGATAGGCTGCGAAGCATCCGGGAGCTCCCAAACCCAGGGTGGTGAGTTCAGGGTCACGCCATGGGTTTAGGTGGGATTTAGGGTTTATAGTTTGGGATCGTGGGTTGAGTGTAGAGGTTCGAGCTTCATGGGTGGATCGATTCGGCATATGTGTGAATATAAAGGCTCTGTCAGGAAATCCTGTCGTAATTATTGAGGCCCCTATATGACAAGCTTATCCCTGAACCTCACCCAAACCTCTGATTATAGTCTCAATACTTCTTTAACTCTGAAGTTGAAAACTCTTGACCTTCATCCGGCGACGTTTGGAAACCCCAAACTTACCTAAAGGAATATGGAAATCTTGGGACTTAGTAAGCAGTGTTGTAAAAAATGTGCCTACTGCTAATAGCTGCCGCTGAGCCAGCCATCCTACGGTACTAAATCCTAAACCCTAAACCCTTTGATCCTCCAAGTACCCCGAGCCTTGCAGAAGTTGAAGTTCAACATCAACATGAAGGTCTAAACCCTAAACCCTAACGTTTAGGGTTTAGGGTTTTAGGTCTAATCCCTAAACCCTAAACACTAAACCGTGGTAGGCTCTGGGATGTTTTGACGTGCGGATGGCTCGCCCCGTCGCGCAGCAGGCCTGGAGGGTGAGCTCCAGCTTCCAACAGACTAATACAGGGGTCGGAAAAGTGCGTAACCACATCTCCATACAGTCTTGTACGATAGTAATATACAAGCCCCAGTCTTGTGGAGGCCCATATGTCATACTGGGGCTTAGGGTTCAGGGTTCAACGGGTCTGAAGTGACTACTGTACGGGTGACAGGTCAGGGTTGGTTGAGGTTTGAGTGTAGGGTTTCAAGGGTTCAGGGGATCAGGGATTAGACTTTAGGCTTACGGCTTAAGGGTTCGGGGCTGTCTAGGTTTGAGAATTTCGGGTCTGCCCCGGGTCTGAGGTGGGGGTGTGGTAGATTGGAGCTTCACGCGCAGAAGTTGGGGCCACAGGGCTAACCTTAAACTGCCTTAAACCATACATGGGTTCTTTCCTTTTGATCAGGTCCCATGTTTTTTGTGTGCAGATCCTGGAAGGAATGTTAGTTTGGAGGACTGCTGAGAGCACAAGTCTAAGCCAGTGCTCCGAGTCAGGTGGTTTACGTGTTGTGGTCTTAGAGTTTTGCGCTTCGAGATTATTCTACAGTTTATGCTTTACTCTGCTGGGGTTCGGGGAAGATGGAACGGTGGAGCACTGGTGGAAGACTGGGACTCTGAACACCACAAGCTCCCAGGGTTTGGAGCTTTATTTCGGGCGTTTGAGATCGCAACCATGAGCCAGAAACCTTGGACCCTCTTTACGAGCTTAGTTGAGCAGCGAACCCCGGAAATAAGCCCAAAAAGACGTGGCAGGGTGCTCCTCCACGACTCGAAGAGTTGTATGAGCTACCCAAGGCCGGGCTGCTAAACCCAACGGGTTTAGGGTTTAGGGTTTAGAGTTGAGGATATATCATGATATACTACAGTATACTACTGCGCTAGGACGACAGTTTGGCCTTCTCCTTGTTTCGTCGAACACAGGGCCCCATTACCCTATAGAATCCAAACGAACAGGACCAACCGGCTACAAAAAACGGAACATTAAAGTAATATAACTGTAAGACGGGGTATGAAATACTCCGCTGGCCAGGCCACTTAAATCACACTTTTCGGTACTCTGCTACTCCGCAAGACGTCTTAAGACAAGACAAGTCCAGCACGTCAAAACTTTTGTCCTCCCGATGCATAATATACTGTGATTAATCATATATGCATATAACGTATCGTCATATATGATATACTCTAATATGCTATAATATACCATAATATACAAAAATATACAATAATGTACAATAATATACAATAATATACACCAATATACTGTAAGATACTGTCAGGTACTGTAATGTACTGTAAGATACTATATTATACGTCAACATACTCTAATATACTATATCAGACCATCATATACTGTACATGCGGCTTGCAGTGCTTGCTGTCGTCATGTCGCTTTAGAAGCTTGATCTGTACTGTAATCGACTATAGTACTATACTACACTAGAGCATACTATACTGTAATATGTTGTAATATGCGATAAGACACTTTACAGTACCATATTTTGCTCTGATATACTACAATATACTAAAATGTGGGACAGATTGTTGTTGTTTGCGGTTGCGGCTGCTGCTGCCGCCGCCCCCGGCAGTGTCGTCGTAGTCGTAGTCGTCGTCGTCAACACTGTCACTGTGTCATACCCATGTTGTCATGGCTGTCAGTGCTCCTGAACCCGAAACTGCCGGTTTGTCCAGTCTTTGCAAAAGCTCCCAGGTTTTTTACAATCGGTGCGATCTTTTGCGCTCGCTTCTGCGCCCTCGGTGAGGCCTTGTGGGCTTGGACCTTTGAACAAAGAGCGCACGAAGCGGATAACTGGGGATTACTTCTGGGATGTTCCTGTGCTCCTGAGAATTTCGAGACCGTGGGGCTCTAATGCAGCTTCAGATATGGATAGGTTTCGTGGACATGTAGATTTGGGGCTCACACCATGAAGCTTCGGGTGTATGGTTTGCAGCTTGAGGCTACAAAGTTCGGGGATTTTTCCGAGTTTAGTGGTTTGGGCTTGCAGGTTCAACGCGTTTAGGATTTCGGCTCTATCACCACAGGTTTAGGGTTTGAGGTTCAAAGGTTCGGTGTCTAAAGGTTGAGGGTCCACAGGTTTCGGATGTTGATTAGGTTCTAGACTGAAGTCACCGGTTCAGCGCTGCCAGTTTTCGACGGATCGGGCATTTTGGGGATCAGTTTCGGGATCTCGGGGGCCGTTTTTGAACCGGACAAGACTGAGGGGCTGAAGAGTAATTTGCACTATTGAGATCGAGAGCTTACTTTCATCACCAAGCAGCAACATTGCTAATGCCGGCAACAGCAAACATTGCTGCTGCTGCTGCTGCTGTGTGCTACTGCTGCGGCTGCTGCTGAGCCGTTTTAATTACTACTACCACCACCGCCACGACCACTACTACTATTATTATTGCTACTGCTACTACTACTATCGCCACTACTACTACTACTACTACTATCGCCACTACTACTGCTACTACTACTACTACTGCTACTACTGCTACGGCTGCTGCTACTGCTGATGCTACACTTCTGCTGCTGCTGCTGCCACCTACCACTGCCAGGTGTTGCCGGACTCGCAGACCAGTCTCGGATTGGCACTGCTACTTGGATCTTCGTTAATCTAAAGGCGTTTTCGGTCTTCGCGTTTTCGGGTTTCGGGCTCTGGGCCCCTAGGTTGAATTATTTAGGGGTTTAGAGGTTTAGGGCCGTGGAAAATCATATGTAAACTTTTGGTGTATTTTGGTGGTGAATATATAGAGGGCTCTAGGGTTTGGGGCTCTGGTGATTATCGCTGGGTTTGTGTGATGAGCGTTGTGCTTGGAGTGCGCTGGTAGCGGCTGCACAGATGTATGGTCCGATGCACTTTGAGCTGAATTTGTGCTTGTGGCATTGGATTCAGCACTTGTATCAAAAGATGAGAATCGCGAAGAGACCCTAAACCAAAAACCCAAAATCCATCTTGAACCCTACAAGCATCAAAATCGTCGTCTCCGTCGTCTTCGTTTTCATCATCACCATCATCACCCTCTTCTTCAGTATCATCGTCGTTACCAAAATCATCTTCAAAATCACAATTGCCACCACTAAAAGTCTGACGCTGCTGCAACGGCTGCTTCGGTGTGGCTGTGTTGGCACCGACACTGGTAGTGCCCTGTCGTGGTGGCGTTGTTGTTGTTGTTGGTGGTCGTGGTGGTGGTGCCAGTCGCGTTCCTCGTTGTCGAAGTCGCGATTGTGGTGTTCTTCTTGTGACGTTGTCGCCACAAGAATATGCTGAGTCTTTTGATGTTTTTTGGATGGTAGGTTCCAGGCTTTCGTCACCCGAGTTCCGGTGTAAGGTTCGGGAGTTGACTTTCAGGCTAGTGTTTGGGCAGCTTTAGTCCAGGCTCCGAACCCCTACGCCGACGGCGTCGATGAAGCTGTTGATTCACAAGCTCTAAAGCTCTAAGAGTCCTTGCAGTGCTCAACTCCCCGTGGGCAATCTGCATGACCTTAATCCCCAAGCCAGTGTGCTAAACCCTAAACCCTAAACTCTTCAGCAAGAGCAGCAGGTACATGCAGACCTCCTCGGGTCATTGCGTACAGACATGGTTGCTACAGCGAAGCCCGTTTTGCTGAAAGCGCCCTTGAACCCCTGGGGCCCTTTACATAGACTCACCGACCGCATCCGGTGGTAGTGGTAGCGGCAGTGGTCGTGGTGGGGGTGGGTCGAAGTAGAAGTAGCAGTGCTCTCTCTCTTGCTGATTGTCAACGGGTCGGAGTGCGATGTACACTCCGGCTTTTTATCACCCTGAGCCAGATGCCCTAAGCTGGTAAACCTTAAACCCTAAACTCCGAAACCTTGACCCCCAAACTCCTATACTCCACCCCAAACCCTAAACCCTAAACCCTAAACCCTGAAACCCTAAACCCTTAAACCCTAAACCCCTATACTCCTACACCCTAAACCCCAAAGCCCCAAACTCCTGAACTCCTGAGCCCGTAACTCCTAAACCCTAAGCCCCAAACCTTAAACTCCTAAACCGTAGAACTTAGACCCTAAACCTTAAAACCTAAACCTCAAACTCCTAAACCTAAACCTTAAGACCTAAAAAGACCCAAAAAAGGCTCACGATGCTTTTGGCGGAGCTCCTGGAAGACTTCCTCTGCCTCCTCCTTTGGTGCCTGGAAGGGGCAGTGCATTGGGGTTTAGGGTTTAGGGGTTTAGGGGGATTAGGGGTTTAGGGGGTTTAAGGGGGTTTAGGATTCAGGGTTCAGGATTCAGGGTTCAGGGCTTAGGGGTTAGGGTTCAGGGTTCAGGGTTCTGGGATCTTAGCGGAGACTTGTTCGATATTTCTTTGGGGGCTTCTGAGGGCTTTGTATATTTTTTCTTCTTTCTTGATGGAGGGAGTCGAAAGCACTCGTTTACATACCTCTTCTATATTTCGTTATAACTACATATCTTTTGGGAGAAGTTTAGCCAGACTGGAGGATTCTTTCACAAGAAGAGTCAATGGGCCTCTCTGCCTTTAGTTGAGCATAAACCTTACGAATTTGAACACTAAGCCCAGATTTTTATAGGAACCCTGACAAGTCCTTTCAGAGAACCTTTACATGACCCTTGTGTTGATCTTGAAGGGAAGGCTTGTGTCTCACAGGATCTGTGAACTGCGATCGTGATTGTGGTGCTGTTGGTGCAGGGTTTTGGGTTTTAGCAGGTTCAGAGTCGTAGAGAGAAGGTTTGAAGGTGTTAGATTTTAGGGTTTGGGTTGTAGGATTTTAGAGAGAAGGTTTGAAGTTCGGTTTAGGGTTTAGGGTTTAGGGTTTAAGGTGTTAGATTTCAGGGTTTGGGTTGTAGGATTTTAGGCTATCCCAGGACCACCGCCGTGCACGCACACTGACTGCGCCAAGGTGCACAGGTCTACGCTTGGGACAACGTCGTAGACATATGTTCGCGGAGGATTTCGAGGCAGGAAGGATATCATCTGTCGTCCCCTCCGAGGAGGTGACACGGGCTACTTCCGTCAAGGAGGAGTATGATCGAATTCTAGCGGCCTACGACTTCTCCTACCAGCTCGGGACGACCTATGATGCGCTACCGTTTTGGTTGCACTTCGCGATAATTGCTGCAGTGCAGCTGCATACCATCTTGGCTTTCATCTTCTTCGTCAATGGGCTGAACTACCTGTTGGGCCTGTGTGCGACACCTCAATACTACGGGCAGGGGCATGCGCGGCTTTGGTGGCCCATCACCGATACCAACGATTTCTGCGCTGCTGGCTAGAAAGAGCGATGCGACAATTCAGCACCCGAAAGCAGTGGAACAATAAGACCCAATACAAAGCACAGCCGGGGCATCCAAATCCCCAACCCATCCACCCAAAGTCGAAGAGTGCCTGAGACCCCAAATCCTGAGTCTCAAAATCCCTAAACCCTAAGCCCTAGTCCCTAAACCCCACGCGCCAAGTCTTAAACTCCGAACCTTGAACATCCCTGAAAGAAGGGAGACTTTTCACTTTTCAATCTATCCGAGACCGGAACGAGGCTCCTGCCATGCATTCCCGTGGGAGCTTTAGAGTTAGGGTTTAGGGGTATAGGGTTGTCCAAGTGTTGAGGGGTTTAGGGTTTGGGGGGGCCTGAAGAATGCCCTCGTCCCTCCGTAACCAGGAGTAGTAGTATACGTTCGTTCCCTTGGCTTCCATGGGTTTCGGGGTTAATAGTTTAGCGGTCTTAGGTTCCAGGGATTTAGTCATTTCAGGGTATTCGGGGTTTGCAAGATGGGAGCGAACAGACAAAACCAACAACCACAGTCCACTACCCCTACAGCCCTCACTCTTGCGTCTACTATACTATACTATACGATACTATACTACACTTGACGATACTAAACGATACCAAACGATACTAAACGAAACTAAACGATACTCTACTAGACTATTCGGTACAAGAATACAGCGTATTATGAACCGCTCATCCTTGGACTTAGACCCTGAAGCCTGAGAGCCCTCAAGTGGCGGGCCGCCTCCAGAACGGTCCTTTGAGTGAGAATCTCCGTCCTCCCTTTAACGGAGCGCCCGAAAGCCACTGGAGGCCAGGGTTTAGGGTTTACGGGTGGAGGCCAAGGAAAGAATGTGTTTTAGGTGCTTGAAGGCGTTTCGGGCTGAATAAAAAAATGCAGTATAAATGCCTGCCTAGCCATCGGTGTCTCCAAAGGCTCATGAACCTATGCAGAGCACAGCCAGGACGTGTAAGGACTCAGCAGCATGTCAAGCCCGGTTCTCGCTGTATGCACCCATACCACACGCATAGACGCGAAGATCCGATGAACCCGAGTGGGCATTAGGGTTTAGGGTTTAGGGTCTGGGGTTTAGGGTTCACGGTCTAGGGTTTAGGGTTTAGGGTCTAGTGTTTAGGGTTTAGGGTTTGGGGTTAACATGCAGGTACAATCCGCAGCCATGCTGAACATATACATAAGATCCAGGTAGTACTCATAAGACACCTCTTCTAAACCTTAAACCCGGTTCTATTTGGGCTTTGCAGCCCCAAACCCTAAACCCTAAACCCTGAACCCTAAAACCGAAACCCTAAAACCTAGTCGGGCCATTTAGGACTTTAGAAGCCTCCATGGTTTGAGGGCGGCATTGCGGACTCGCCATTGAGCTCCATGGAGCCCCTCTAGCCAAGCCAACTCTTGGCTGCGAGCGTTATATTCCAGGGTTACTAGTAAGGGGGTTACTGTTGAAAGGGGTTTAGGGTGTAAGGTTCAATTTTGGGTTTCCTGTTTCTTTGAGTCTCCGGACCTCATGCAAAAGGGCTGTTGGCCTAAAGACCATGGTGTGCAAGGCTTTTCGGCTATTTTACGCCGGTGGGGGGCTTGAGTTTCAAGGTTTCGGATTAAACGTTTTCAGGTTTGGCTCCGACTCTCAGAATCTACTCTTCGAAAGTTTCACACCGTACACCGGACGCTCTCCGTTCAGTTTCATCTGTCATAATTAGTGAGGTAGGATCTGTCAAGATGCTTACACATGCACATGTTTTACATGCATTGTATATGTATGTGTACAATGTATGCCGCTCCCAACCCTGAGTTATTCAAAACTGACTCCCGGCACGCGACCACTGCTTGAAGACGTTTGACCGTTCGGATGCAGTGAAGATTGTGACACATGTGTGTAAAATGCATGCAATGTAATGTAGTGCAATGTAAAGTAAAGTAAGTAATGTAATGTAACGTAAAGTGCTGTCATGCATTGTCTTGTCGTGTCGCGTAGTGTGACGTAGCACACTGTAGTGTAGTGTAGCAGTGTAACAGAACTGCACGGAATCCGATGTACCGTACTGTACTGTATCGGAATGGCATGGACTGTACGGGAAGGTGAGGGGATATGTGTAATGGAAGGTAGCTGAATGGATTGTATTGGGTTTAACGGAGTTTAGTGGAATTCAATAGAGTGTCAGGAATGCAAAGTGAGTAATATAGGGGCTGTAGTTAAAGTACAATGGCCCCCAAAACCCGATTATAATTATTGAGGCCCCTACAGTATCAGAAAGGGCTCCCTGGAAACATCGAGATGCACGAAGCCACTGTGAAACAGTTGCTGGCACCGACCACTCCGAAGCCGCGAACTCGAGACGCCTCGCCCAAAGCCTTATATACGTGTCAAGTCTCAGAAAGCTTTGTCATAGTTGCGTAACATTTTGCAATTTTTGGGTACTTAAGCCCAATAAAGGAAAAATGTACATTTTTAAGACTATCCCAACCATGAGCTCGAAAGCCCGACTGCTGCCAAGGATTCAAGGTTTTGTGTAGGGCTTTGGGGTTTAGGGCTCTAGGGGTCAGGGTTTAGGGTTTAGGGTTTAGGATTCATGCAGGGTTTAGGGTTTAGGGTTTAGGGTTCAGGGTTTAGGGTTCAGGGTTTAGGGTTCAGGGTTTAGGGTTTAGGGTTTAGGGGTTTAGGGTTTATTTTTTTGGGAGTCTGGGGTTCCTAATGCGAAATTCACCCATCTCCCATACTTCATGGTATTTAAGGCAACGCGCGATATGGTCCATTAGCAACAAACAGGAGTCCTAATATAGGGGCCCTAAGAATTCGAATAGGGTTTGGGGGATATTATGCTATACTTGTAATAAGGAACCCCCAAGATCCTATTCTAATTATTAAGGCCCCTACATTACCCGATCCAGAAAGGCCTCAAACAACTCCTCGCAATCGAGAATCCGGCGTCAGTTGTACCCGCCAAAGCGGAAAGTTGGCGCAGCAAGGAAAGAGAGTGCTCAAGTTGCAGAATCTTGCGGGTCGCGGCTGGGTTGGTTTCCTCAGGGTGAAGAGTTTCAGGGTGTAGGGACGTGTAGGGTGCTTCAGCTTCAAGTTCGACATGTAGTTTTTTGTTCAGGATTTGGGTTGGCGTAGGGTGTCGTACTCAAGATTCAGAACCCTAAATCCTCAGATTTGGGTTGGCGTCGGGTGTCGTACTCAAGATTCAGGACCCAAAATCCTCAGAGCTGCTTTGGGAGACCAAAGGTGTGAACCGAGCTTCTGCCTAAGTGCGTTTCAGGTTTGGGGTTCTGGGTTTAGGGTTTCAGGGTTTAAGGCGTTAGGGCTATGGGTTTTCGGGTTTTAAGGTGTTAGGGTTGAAAGGTTTTAAAGGGTTTTAGGGTGTAGGGATCAACCGCAAAGCCCGTGCCCCGATCCCTACACCGGCATACTATGGGTTTTGGCTTCGCGAGCTGTGAGCCTTCAAGGCCAGCAGACTAAGTGCTCCACGGGCGTCTTTGAGGGATTTAGTGGTTAGGGTGTACGATGTAGGGTTCAGAGGTTCAGGATTCAGATTCAGATTTAGGGAAAAATTTAGGGTTTAGGGTTTCGGTTTAGGATTCAGACTAAGGGAAAAAATTAGGGTTTAGGGTTTAAGGGTTTAAGGGTTTCAGGGTTTAAGGGTTATAACTTAGCCCTTGCCCAAGACAGTCAAGCCATGGACGGCGACCTGGATGTAACCATCACCACTGATTCTGGGCGTCGGCTTACAAGGCGCTTCCCAGCCAAAAGCACCTCGGATGTTGAGGCTTTTGAGGGTTGAGAACAGCATTCAGCCTATGAGCTGAAGTTCGAGATCCTGGAGTTCAGGGCTAAGAACCAGAGCCCTACATTTCGTGAGGTGCGGGTGTTTGTGATACGGGGTTTAGGGGTTTAGGGTTTAGGGTGTAGGGTTCAGGGTTCGGGGGTTAGGGTTTAGGGTACAGGGCTCGGGGTTTAGGGATGAACTTCCGAGTGTTTCAGTTTTGGTCTCTTACTCCCTTGACAGTTCTGTGGACAGCCCTAGACCCTGGAAGCTAACAGCTTCTTGGGACTTCGAAGTCCCGTAAATATACCCCATCGCGGAAGCTGAACCAATAAATCGCAAACCCTCAAGCCTAGTCCTTAAAACGACAGGACACCACAAAAATCGAGAATCTGAGCCCTGAGCCCTGAACCCTAAACCCTAAACCCTAAACCCTTAACCCTGAACCCTCAACCTGAACCCTAAGCCCTTCGCCTGGAGCCTCAACAAAGGCACCGCGAAGGCTCTGAAACACTTCCTGGCGAAAGAGCCGGCTCCCAAGCGTGTGGGATTTAGGATTTAGGGTTTAGGGGTTTAGGGTTTAGGGGTTTAGGGTTTTTAAATTTTATGGAGCTTTATCGAGTTCTGTAGGGCTATGTGGGGCTTTGTAGAGGCGCGTTTTGGGTTTTATGGGTGTTACATGGTTTTCTGGAGTGTTACGGGGCTTTGTATGGGTTTAGCGTCTTTCTTGGGTTCAGGGCTTAAAGTATCCTGAGACACCACACCCACACCCGGAGCCCGGAAACCCCAGGTGCAGAAAACCCAGGTTTTCTTTTAAACCCTAAACCCTCACCCTGAAGCCAAACAGAAGCTCAACACGCTTAACCCCTAAGCCCTTAAAGCCCAAATCTTCGTTTAGAAACCCTTAGACCCCCAATCTACGGCTTGCACACACGCTACACCCCGAATTTAGGCGTGGGATTCTGGGGTGTGGGCTGCCCTTAACCTAGCCCCGAAACCCTAAAACCTAAAGCCTAAACCCTAAAGCCTAAAACCCGTAAACCTTAAGCCCTAAACCCTGAAGAGCATTCACCCTCAGGAAGACTGGCTTAGGTCATCCAGAGACTCCAATATCCCTTAGTGAAGGAATATACCCTGAATTGTAGTAGGATCCCTAATACAATTCAAGCAACTTTCCTGAATTAATGGATATTGGAGTTGGGCAAGAGTCCCCTGTTAGCGGTGTGCCGCCGTTGCCGCAGGCATATCGCGATTTCAGCCCACAAGCGCCTTGTTCCTAGCAGGGTTTGGGAGGGCAGACCTGCGCCAACTCTGAATGAACCCTCAACCCTAAACCCGTAACCCCGAAGCCCCTGAACGCTGAACCCTAAACCCTGGACCCTAAACCCTGCAACCCTGAACCCGAAACCCTAAACTCTACACCCTACATCTCAGCCCGCGCCATGGCTTTGTCCGTCTCCAGCCTGCTCTCCAGCGAAGTGTATGAGCACCGGACCTGCGGCATGCAGCGGGACCTGCTGGCAGAGGTTCGAGTGGCCATGAGAGCGCTGCCGGACACGGAGAAGGCGCAGGCGCCATACCTAAACCCTAAACCCTAAACCCTGAAACCTGCACCCTAAACCCTGAACCCTAAAACCTACACCCTAAACCCTAAACCCTGAACCCTAAACCCTAAACCGTTTTCGGGATTCGCTTCAGTCCTTCCTGACTCTCCCAAGGCAGCAGAATCTGCGCTGCAAAGGCATCGTCTCCCAGCCTGCAGCCCGAACCCTAAATACTTGGCGTTCTTCTGGTTGGCTCTTAGGACCTTTAGGGGTTCCTTTAAGGGTTCCTTATAAGGGATCTATAAGGGTTAGGGTTTGGGATCTTAGGACTTTAACTTTTTGGGTTTCTATATGAACGATAATAAGGAGGCTAAAAGTTTAAGCTTTTGGAGGGGTTCAGAAGTCAGCCAAGAATAGATGCTGAACCCTAAACCTCATCCCGAAATCAAAAACCCCGAAGCCATGAAGGCATCTTACCCACCCTAGCCACCAGGGCCCCGAGCCCGGTAGAGATACTCGATCAGAGAATAGAGACGTCGGCATAGTTTCTAGTATCATCCACGTATAGCCCCTGCTTCGTAGTCATACGATCAGATACCCTGTTTACAGCCCCCAAATGCCCAAAGCCCTGAAGTGCTACCTTGTGGATCCCCTGCAGAGGCGTGAAAGCCTAAGAATCTCGAGCCCTAGATTCCGCTAGAGGAGCTCTGCCAGAAAGTCTTGGGCATGCTTCCCGGATCCAATGCAGCTGTTCTCCTGTCGCCGGCCATGGGCAAGCCTTTTGCAGATGCATCACGAGGGAGCGATCCGACTTTAATCGTCACTGGGCATTGTGTCCAAATGCTTTGAGGGCTTGAGCATGAGTCTAACATGATGTGCTGCACTTGTTACAACAGTCGCGGCTTCAGCTTAACCAGCGCGTCGTAGCTGTCGTCGCTGTCGTCGTGGCGGGTCCGGTAGAAAGAGCCTTAGCAAGAACGTCCGTCGCAGCAGGAGCAGAATCACGAACATAATTGGCAGCAGTAGGGATGGGAGGAGGAGCAGCTGTTGCATTGGTATGACCATTGGTGACATAGCAGCATTTGGCGTGGCAGTCGGAGTATGAGCGAAAGGAGGATTTAGTGGCAGGGCAGCCGGGCAGCAGGAGTAACCAGGAGCAGTTGGCAGAGTTGGAGTAGAAGTGGGGCACCCCTGCCCTGGCTGCCCTCCTCCTCCTCCTCCGCTCGCTGGTACCAGGAGTGCTGCCAACACGAGTACTAGAGCTAGACCACGACGACGGCTATGAAAAACGACGATTACTACTACCACCGCTCTATCGCTTCTACGACCAGGACGACGACTGCTACTGCTACTGCAACTGCTACGGCTGCTGCTACTACGACGACTACTACTACCACGACGACGACTACTGCTACTGCTACTGCTACTGCTACTGCTACTGCTACTGCTACTACTACTACTACTCCTACTCCTACTGTTACTACTACTACTACTACTACTACTACTACTGCTACTACTACTACTACTACTAGTACTACTACTACTACTACTACTACCACTACTACGACTACTACTACTACTGCTACTACTACTACGACTACTGCTACTACTACTAATACTGCTACTACTACTACTACTACTACTACTACTACTGCTACTACTACTGCTACTACTACTACTACTTCTCCTCCTCCTCCTCCTACTACTACTACTACTACTACGATGACTACTACGACACCACTCTACCGCTACTACGACCCGGACGACGGCGACAACTACTTCTACTACGACTCGGACGACGACGACGACGACGACGACATACGACGACTACTTATACCACTCCTACTGCTTCTACTACCAGTTTTAGTGTTCAGAAACACCACAAAGTGCAACGACAGCAGCAGCAACAACAGCAGCAGTCACAATGAAGATCTATGGTGGTAATAGTCACAGTAGTATCATCATCATCATCATCATCATCATCAACGTCTAGCCGTCGTCACGGGACAGCCATATTTCTAGAGTTTTCATCAGGCACAAGAATCAGAGTGAGACTTGCGGGAGCAGAAACAGCTGTCGTCAGGGGACGTGCTGATATTGTCCAACTGTGAACCTTAAGGTATGGCTCCTGCCCGACCCAGCCGACGTGGACTCCAAGCAAACCACGTTTGTCAAGACTGGCATTGAGAACTTCGAGGAGACCTTCCAAGCGATGTACAAGCTGTGCCCCAAACCCTGAACCCCGACCCCACGGCCAGCCTGAGGGCCTTTCGCCCCAAGCCGGACAGCTGTTGAGACGGGCGTGAAGGGAGCGGGCCGGTGCGGCTTTTGTACAGTGCAAGCCCGGACGACGCTGCTACGCAACAGAAGCGAAAGAGCGAAAGCGCAACAGGGCTTCGGCATTACAGCAAGCACATGAAACCGTAAGCTTCAAAACTTGCATTCGGCTGCTCAGCCCCAAGAACCGGACTTAACGTCCCGAAGCCTGAACTACAGGACCCAGGAGTAACCTAACAGTCCTTCCGCGGCAGAAGGACCGCAAGGTTTTTCAGGGTAAGTCAAGACGCATGTATGTATCATCTTACCTACGGACAGACAGAGAGACAGAGAGAGAGACAGAGAGACAGAGAGACAGAGAGACAGAGAGACAGAGAGACAGAGAGACAGAGAGACAGAGAGACAGAGAGAGACAGACATACATGCATATATTTTTACTAGATGTATACACATACACAAATGCATATTCGTGCCAGCAAGTAAACGGATAGTCTTTGGTCAAGAATTCAGTGCTGGTGTGTATCCGTATATGTATAGAGCAACACTTGTACATGCCCGCAGCTAAATCTAGCTATGCATGCGTGCATATACACAGACACAGGCCCTTAGCCCTAAATCCAAAGAGAGACGAGTGACCGAGTTGCAAAACTACGTCGGCTTCGGGTACCCTTCTGAAATGCCCGGCTGCCAACAGGACCTCATCCACAAGCCTGTGCAGTCAGTTCCAATCTTGCTGCCCTAGATGCTAAACCCCAACCCCTAAACTCGAGAAGTCATTTCCACTGGTCCTTACTTCAAGTTCCAAGCCCTGGTAGGGCAATGACCCAAGTCATAGTCGGGTCAGAAGTACAGGCACCAGTACGTAATAACTCTAAACCCTAAGCTCTTTCCCTGAACCTCCAAGACAAGACTGAGGTGGTCCATCCCTGTGGTATGCCAGGCACGTCATGTAGAGGCCTTAGTAATTAGAGTAGGGTTTTTGGGGGTTCCTTGTTATAATGATAGTCTGATATACTGATATACACCAAATCCTAGTCTTATGGTTAATACTAAACCCTAAGCCCTAAGTTAAGGCCCCTGCAGTAGGGTGCAGGGAGTCGTGTCTTCGATGGTGCTGTGCTTTTAGGGTCAGGCAAGGCTTTTTGGGCCGGAAGCGCCCGGGGCCGAGAGGTTCAGGCTCGGTTTAGGGTCCAGGGTTCAGGGTTTAGGGTTCAGGGTTCAGGGTTTAGGGTTTAGGGTTTAGGGTTCAAGGTTGAGGGTTTAGGGTTCAGGGTTGAGGGGTTAGGGTTCGAGGAGAAAAATCGACTCCGTTAGCCGGAAATCCAGAAATGCCCTGAGCACGAAAGCCTTGTATAAAGGCTGAGACTCTACCCCAGCCCCGGCATGGACCAGGACAACCAATGGAGGTCGGGCCTGAAGACCTTCTGAAGACCTTCGACGAGCCCGAAAAACAGCCCTAGACCCTAAACCCTAAGCCCTGGACCCTTGCACAGAGGGATTACTGTTTGGGGTTTCGGGTTTAGGCAGGCACCTCGTGTAGGGTTTAGGTAGAAGCCTCATCGAACCCTTCTAGATACCCTTCTAAAACCCGATGGTCTCTTTTTGGGTTCCTAATATAGTACGGCACCTTATATTTAGGGTACCCAAAAAGGGACCCTAATTTTGACAACCCCACACATAAATCCCAAGCCGCATTTCCAATCGCCTCACTCCGGAGGCCTTGCTTCTGGGCCCCGTATGCCTCTCCGACTCCGACATCCTCGGTGAGGCCACGAAGCAGGGTTGGGGGTTTAGTCTTTAGGGTTTAGGGTTAAGGGATTCAAGGACCCTCATTTGGTTCAGGGGTTCAAGGACTTGCATGTGGGTCAGGGGCTTAAAGAGTGCAGGGGGTTCTTGCATTGTAGGGCTTGGGCTGCGAGAGTGTCTTTGGGCTTGAGGATGGGTTTAGTGTTGAAGAAGGTTGAAAGGCTAAGGATTTCAGTATTTTGTGCTTAAAAAGTTCAGGGTTTGGTGGTTGGGATATTTGGGCACTGGCTTCTGGCTTTCATCTCAAGAAGTTTGAAACAAAGTGCGTGGTAAGCATCGGATTCCATGGCAGTTCTCGTGTCGAGCGATGTGCTGCGCTCCCTATGGAAGCAAAGTAAAGTCCCGTCGCTGGATGGCATACGCGCGATCAGCTGTATTTGGGTGAGCTTCTCCCATGCGTTCTTCCTCTGGCAAATGTCGGCCATGTCAGTTCCAGGGACATTCCAGCTATTCTTCACATCGTGGTGGCCAGTAGCAGTGCCGATGAACGGAGATCTGGGAGTAGATTTCTTCCTTTTACTTTCAGGTTACCTCATTGGCAGCTCGGTTTTCGAGGAAATCAAGCAAGCCGCATCCTTCAACTGGGTCCCATTCCTGATTCGCAGAGTTTTCCGCATCGCGCCCGTGTTCTACATGGCAGTCTTTCTGGCGGTTGCTACGCAAGGACTCGCGGCCTGCCGGCTTGCCTTCTGGAAGCTGATGTTCATAGAGAACATGACTGTCAACCTACAGGACGAAGGGCAATGTGCCCCACAATCTTGGAGTGTTGGCCTTGAGATGCAGCTTTACTTGATCACTCCGCTACTCATGATGCTTGCACTTCGCCTGCGGAGGCAGTGCGAGTTTGCGTGGGTGGTTGTCGGTATCTGTGGTTGCATGTGGGTCGCATGCTGTGTAGCTCGACATTCTGCGCTGCCTGCAGTGGTCGCCATGAACGGAAGCGTGTGGTACACAGGGACGCAGTATCGATGTGCCCCGTATGTCATCGGAGTGGCAGTATCTGTGCTCTGCCATGGGACATCATCCCACGAAAGCACTCCCCTCCTGTCCGCACCCAGTGCGCAGAGGATCTTAGCTCTGGCATCCTGGGCCTTTCTTGCAGATTGCGCTTATTTTGGAGGTGGTGGACCTTTGCTGGGCTTCGAGAGCCCCATGGCGAGGTGGCCCTTCAGCCGGGAAGCTGCAAAGCTGCACTTCGTCCTGGGACGTCCACTCGTCGGCGCTGCGGCAGGGTACCTGCTTTGGAGGAGTCTCACTGGCCATGAGCCGTGCTTGAACAAGGTGCTTTCTTGGCCAATCTGGCGCCCTCTTGCGCGCCTGAGCTACTCCGCGTACATGTTGCAGGTTGTGAGCTTTGCCGTGGCACCGCGGCTCTTGGCCCCACTCGCTGATTCTGCGAGCAATCCTGCAACAACACTTGCATCTCTCTCGCAGCCAGCTATGGCAGGCATTTGCTATGCTTGGGCGGTGCTTTATACCCTCTTTGCCTTCGCTCTGGCACTGGTCAGCTACGTAGCTGTGGAAGTCCCGGGCATTTCTTTGGGCCAGCGCCTTGCCCGTAAACTCAGCCAGCCGAAGTCCGTGCTAGCAGGTTTGAAGCAGCCACTAGTGAAGTAGTCGTGGAGAAGGCAGATCTCATGCGCAAGTCGATTGCTTGGAAAAGATATCAGCAGCTTCTGTTGGCGCAGGTGTAGCACAAGTGGTTCGTAAACCGCAAACAGTGCCCCCATCAATGAAGCTGTCAGCACTTTCTGATTTTTCCAATCATGAATCTAGATTAGCAGTATTGGTAGTAGTATCAGCATTCGCGTTAACAAGCATTCGTATTCATATTTGTACTCGTACCAGTATCACTCTGAACCCTGCTCTGGTACTCCCTAGCCACCCTGTTTTCTGGCTCTCCCGCCTCCCCTATGGTGTGGCGTGGTTCTGGGTTTGGGGCCCGGCATGCTGAGTCCCCGTTCCTCGTCGCCGCCCTCCAAGCCCTAATCACCCAGCGGTGGGTTCACTCGGAGACCCCGTTTAGGGATCATAGGGTTTAGGGTTTAGGGTTTGAGGTTGAGGGTCGAGTTTTGAGGGTTTCAGGCATCGGGTACGCCTTATCCTAGTATCGTAAAACCTTTAAGCTCTAAGCCCTATAAACCAGAAACTCCCAAACCCCTTAGTCAGGAAGTGCCCTCAAATTATAGCGGGTTTCTTGTTGTGATTTAAGGTTTGGGTTTAGGGTTTAGGGTTTAGGGAAACCTAAACCCTACATCCTATCCGTCCGCTTCGAAGTCTTCGGCCTTTAACCCCCAGCCCTAAACTCTGAACCCTAATGAAACCCTATAAGGGCCTTACAAGAACCCCAAAACTTACTTATAAACTCAATTTCTAAATCCCATGATCCTTAATCCCGAAAACCCTTATAGATCTCTTATAGAATCCTTCAAGGAACCCCTTATAGATCTCATAGACCCTTTTGAGGAACCCTTTAAGGAGTCGTTTAAGTTACTAAGTTCCATGATCCTTAAGCCCTAGACCCTTATAGATCCCTTATAGTTAGTCAGCTTACTAAGTCCCCATGATCCTTTAAGTACCCTCCTAAACCCTCATAGTACCCCTTATAGATCCCTTAAAGAGGCCCTTAAACCCCTAAGCCCCATGATCCTTCAAAACCCTATTCTCATTATTAGATTACAGTACCCTTATGGAACCCTTGTAGTAACCCTTTTAAACCCTAAACCCTAAAACCCTAAACCATAAACCCTAAACCCTAAACCCTAAACCCTAAAACCCTAATACCCTAAACCCTAATACCCTAAACCCTAAACCCTAATACCCTAAACCCTAAACCCTTTTGAAGGGAACCCTAGGCTTCAAAATCCTCCTCTGCCTGCCAGGTCTCCGGTGGCGCAGAGCTCGCGCTGGAGCTTCGGGCTTCCTTCGGCCTCCTCGGGGCGGCGTCTTGGCGGCCGGAGTTTTGGGGTTTAGGGTTTCAGAGGTTTTGGGGTTTAGGGGTCTAGGGGTTTCGGGGTGTAGGGGCTTTAGGGGTTTTAGGGGTTCAGGGGTTTTGGGGGTTTTGGGGTTTTTGGTTAAGGTTTGGGGTTTCAGGGTTTAGGATCTTGGCGGCCGAAGTTTAGGTTTTTGGTTTGGGGGTGTAGGTTTTAGGGTTCAGGGTTTGGGAGCTGGGGTTTAAGGTTTGGGGCCGTTTAGGGGTTAGGTCAAGGGTTCAGGGTTGAGGGCTTCCAGAAAACTGTGCCTCGCAGAGTCTTTACAAGAGCTTCGAGTGTTTTCATAGGTTTTTGTCAGGTTTTCTAACCTTGCTTTAGGTTTAAACTTTGGGTGTGTTATAAGATTTCGAGTTTAGTTATTCCTGCTCAAGCTTCAGGCTCGGGGCTGGGGGTTGGGGGCACTGGGATTCAGGTTTTCGGGGTGGAAAGGGCCTAAACTTAAACCCTAGGTCACTAGGTCCTAAACCCTAAACCCCAAAGCTTAGAGTTGAATGGGCTGAGTGGATTTGAAAGGGCGCAGGTTCGGCTGAAGTGGTCTTGTCTTACAGCACTTTATGGAGAAGCTTGATCCCCAAAGCTCCGCAATCTCAAATCCAGAACGCCACAAAGGAACGCGCAAGGAGTTCGTAAACAGAATCACAAATCCCCATGGCAAAAGTCGTTTTTCGTCCGGCCCCTATACAACACACTGTAGAACCCCATTGAAAAGTCAAGGAGTCCCCACAAAAACCCCGAAGGCTGGCGCCCTAAACCCCTAACCCCCGAAGCCCTAACGCAGGGCCTTAATAGGGGCCCAAATCCCTATACTACCCTGTGCTACCTTATTGCAATTATAGCGTAATGGGCCCCCCATGAATCCACCGGGAACTGAGCAAGTTTGACTTGAACTGCGAGGCCTCTGGGGGTAATGTAGGAACCTGATTAAGAAACCCTGGCCCTATAACCCCAAAATAGTAGCATTCATAGAAGGAACCCCTAATAAAAGGCCCAAGGTTTCTTAATCAGGTGCCTACATCATGAACTCACTGCCCTAGCCCAAGGATTCTGCTTACCAAGATCCCGAAACTGACTTCAGCCTGGGCGACGAGTTGCTCCCCGTGGTGTCTGCAGCAGAGCACCCGGCTTCAAGAGTCATAGTAATGACAACAGTGACAAAAGTTGACAAATAGCACTATTTACTGGTAATAGTAATAGATATGAAGACAATATTGTTTTTGGTAGTACCACAGCCGTAGTCGTCATCTTGGTAGTGGTTGCTGTTATTGTCGCCGCATGATTTTCTTCTCATTATCTTTCTGTTTCAGGGCCTGGGTGCTCCTTTGCAGGGTTTGGGGCTTCAGGGCTTTTCTTTCTTCAGGCGGGAGTCTTGTTGCGTGCAAGGCTTGGAAGGCTGAGGTGTGCAGTTCTTGTGCTTGTGGCTTGAACGGCTAGATCCTAAACTCTAGCCCACACACCATGGTGGAAAGACCTACAGAAGCCCTCCAGAAGGATGAGAAGTCAAACCTTCAAAACATAGGGCTTAGGGCTTTGAGTTTCGCCTTCCGCCCCAGCAGCCCTAGTCCTAAGACCCACGATTCCAAAGCCAAAGCTCAAACTATCAGGAGTGGCTTGGATCCCTTTGTTGCAAGGGCCAAGCGCCTCGGCCTTGTTGCAGGGGATTGCTAGAAATCTGGAAAGGACGCGGAGATTCAAGCCCAGAGTAAGATACTTTGAGCTCGTACTATCATGCTGGCTGTTATTGTCGTTGCAACTTCTGAGTCCTTGTTGTTTTCACCCCCGTATCATCAGAATTATCACGGCCAAGTGGGCCAAAGCCGATTGCCACTCGCATGATGATGACGATCATCATCATCGTCATCGTCATCGCCATCACCATCATCATCATCATCATCGCCACCACCACCACCAGCATCATCATCATCATCAGCGTCCATCAATGCATGAGAATCATCCCCGTCGTCGTTGTCGCCATCCTACCTGCTTTTTTCTGGTCCCAGTGCTTGTTCGGCTTGTTCTCTGCGTCATCATCGACGTCGTCGTCGCCGTCCCCCTTTTGACAGCATTGGGGGTTCCTTATTATAACTACAGTATAACAAATCCCAAAACCCTGTTCAGGCCCCTTTATGATAGTACCCTTGTAGATCCCTTATAGTAACCCTTATATAGAGCCCTTTAAAGGGAACCCTGTTCTAGTTAATCAGGCCCCTATATATGCGCCTTCGCCAAGATCAGGTCTCCAACTCTGCCGCGCAGGGAGCTCGCTCACGCTTCGGCCGCCACTGCCACCGGACATGCCGTCCTGGTCTCAGTGCTTAATGTCATCTCCTGATTAGTCACCCCCCCCCCCCCAAACACCCCCAAACCGGAAGGGGGGCCGCCCCCCCGTCCTCTTTTTTTTTGTTTGAAGTCCCGGGGGCTATGTTGTTTGGGGCAGGGGGCTCTCATCAGGGGAACNCCCCCCCCCGAACATCCCGAATCCGGAATGGGGGTCCGCCTCCCTGATCATCTTTAGTTGTTTGCAGTCCCGGGGTCTAAGTTGTTTGGGGGCCGGGGCTCTCAGTAGCAGAACAGCAGTACAGTAGTAATTAGTAGTACAGTACTAACTCTTGGGTATAGCACCCTGAACCCCGAACGTGCTGTAAGGCCGGGACAAGCGACCACGGTCGAAAAGCTGGAACTACAATAACATCATCGTACAGCAGCAGCACTCCGATGTATGGGCTCGCGCCTCAACCCTACGCCCCAGGCACCAAACTCAAAGCCGAAGCTCAGGCCGGGTCTGCAAGACCCGCACTTCAGAAACTTCGGCACTTGATCTGAACCTAAACCCCATTATATTCTAACATAGTAATATTCATGTTGGTATTAAAACAAATATGAATATGAATGTTAGTATGAATATTAATATGAATATTAATATGACAATTACAAATATAAATATACCGTATGTAAGACCTTTCAGAGTTCGAGGGGTAGGATTTCGGTTTAAGCCTTATAGCAAGACATAGCAGGCCCCTACTTGGAGGATCATGGGACTTAGTAAGTAGGGCTCCTTAAAGGGTTCCTGAAAAGGGATCTACAAGGGGTTTCTATAAGGGTTTCTATAAGGGTAGGTTACAAGTTTATAGTACCTTANAGGATCATGGGACTTAGTAAGTAGGGCTCCTTAAAGGGTTCCTGAAAAGGGATCTACAAGGGGTTTCTATAAGGGTTTCTATAAGGGTAGGTTACAAGTTTATAGTACCTTAATTGGGGCTATAAGTAATTATAACTGCAGTTACCTTCCTTATAACCCCACTTACTAAGTCCCATGATCCTTTAAGTAGTCAGGCTTCATCTGCGCCGGTGAGTCTCCTGGACAAATTCAATGCGCAGGCGTAGCAGGGGCAATATGCAGATGCATTGGCAAGTAAGCTGGCCAAAGATCCCAAATCAGAATCCCTAAAGCCCAACCCTAAGCCAGCGACCCCCCAATCAAAAACCCAAACTGAAGAGGTCGTCCCTCTACTTGAGTTTAGAAGGTGTCGTGTTTCGGGTTGCGGCTGGGGCATGGTTCTGCAAAAAGGGGTTCGTGTGGGGATTCTGGATTCTGGGAAATCAGATGTGTGCTGAGCAGATCCATCCAGCCCAAAACCAAAAGCCAAAACCCTACTTATGCTCAAGGTTATGATTGGGGCTTTAAGTGCCCTGAGTAGGGATGTCCTACTTCATACCTTGTAACTTATGACTTTACTCACTGATTAAGTCCCATGAGCCCTTGAGCAAACCCTAAACTTTGAAACAGGGTGACGTCGGTTGTGCGCCCTAAACCCTAAATCCTAAACCCTAAACCCTAAAAGCCTAAACGCCAGGCCCGCCAGATCCAAGCCATGGAGAAGCGCCTGGCGGCTTTGCAGGAGGTCGGGGTTTAACCCGAGGGCCGAAGCCCTAAACAGCAGACCTTAAACCCCTCATGGGTAGTTCTCTAAATTGAGATCCCTTTTTGGGGTCCTTGTTAAGGGTCTGGCTTTATGGTTCATTCCGCGCTTTGGGTTTGGGAGTTGCTCTTGGTTTGGGGATTTGGGGCCTGGGTTTTCTGGGTTTCGGGTGCTGGAGTGAAGCTTTGGGGCTAAGACGGCTAAGGACTCCTAAACCCCAAAGCCGTATAATGTAGGAACCTGATCCTAGGCCTAGAACCCCCCAAAATAGTAGGATTCATACAAGGAACCCCAACAAATACCCAAGGTTTCTTAATCAGGTTCCCACATCAAACCCTCCATTGTAGTACCCTTATAGTACCCTTTAAAGGAACCCATATAGAGCCTTAATAAAGGCCTGAACCCCTAAAGCCCTAAACCCAAATCCCCAAGCCCTGGGCCCCTTGCGATGCAGCATCGCCGGTCCTCTTCTGTGTTGTGGGTCTTCCCAGAAATGGTCTCAAAATATAAGAGCCTTATAACAAGAATAGGGTTGCGGAGGTGTACTATCGTAAAGCTATAATAAGGTTTAAAAGGGACTAGTTCTAATATTTCCGATGCTTAGGCCCTTGGGTTCAGGGTTTAGAACTTTAGTGTCCCTTTTAAGTCCCCAAAGTAGTGCGCCGCCCTAAACCCTAAACCCTAAACCAGAACCTTGAACCCTGAGCCCGAACCTCCCTTTCAACCCACAGCCTTGCACCCAAAACAAAAAATCCTGAATCCTAAAGCCCAAATCGTAAATTGGTCCTATATCCTACACCGGGTAAGTCCTAAACTCCTGGAGAGCCCTTACTGAAAGCCCTCAGCGATGACCCCTAAACCCTACAGCCTCAAATCCTAAATGATCCCTGCATAAACCCTAAACCCTAAACCCTAAACCCTAATCCCTGCATCAGGAGGTCGTCAAGCTGCGAGGCGCCTCCATGGCGCAGTCCGCACTCTCCGGCGACTTGAAGAAAGGCCATACTTACCTTTGGTTAGTAGGGAATGGAGGAATGGGGTACAATTGTAACTACTATTACTACCATTCTTCCATTCCCTACTAACCAAAGGTCAGCATAAGAACGATTAGTGGTTCCTTGAACTGTTCTTTTCCTGTTTGAGGGTTCTGTAAGGGTACAGGGCTTAAACAGCAGGGGTTAATTATATAGGGGTTGGGGTTAAGGGGTTCAGGGGTTGAATGTTTCCTTAGGGTTGAGGGTCAAGGAGTGCTGTGCTGTTGTTCCTTCAGACCTTGATATTTAGATTATGTTATGTTAGGTTTTGTTATGGTATGGTATAGTCTAGTCTAGTATAGTATAGTATGAGAGATTACAGGTTATAGTACAGTATGTACAGTATAGTACAGTATAGTGCAGTATAGTACAGTGTAGTACAGTATAGTACAGTATAGTACAGTAAAGTAGTGTGTAGTACAGTATAGTACAGTATAGTATACTGAAAATATAGCTTTTTGTAGCATGATGGTTGTTCTTGTTGTCGTCATCTGTGGTCGTCATCGGTGTTGCTGCTCGTTGCCTTTGTTGATCCTTTGCCTGTTAAAACTCTCATTACACATTCCAACAACTCGTCTAGATATAGTCTTGATAAGACTTAGTTATTGCTACGGTGTTTTGATGATCGCGCCCGCGCAAAACCCTCAGCCCTGAACCCCGAAAGCCCTGAAGCCCCAAACCACAACGCCCTAAAGCCCGACACCGAAGCAACAAAAAGCCGGTGCTCTCATAGTTCACCAGTTTTTCGGTTCAGGGCAATCCCATGAAATTGAGAAGTTCTAGGTTGGGGCTCTGCAAGTATGACCAAGAATGTGTTAAAGGTTTGCAAAGGAGTTTTCAGCGCGTTTAGGCTTGAATTCATGTGGGGGTAGGGCACAGGGATTTAGTTTATGTGAGTTTAGGGTTTAGGGCCACGCCAGTGTGCGCAGCAAAACTCCTGCACACGCCAGCAACAGCGCAGGGGCTTTAAACGTCCTGCGATCCACGGAGAAAACCTATAAACTAAGATGAGGTTTTTGAGATCCATGCAAAACCGCTGTTGTGCAGAGTACTGTCGGGATCAGAATTGGAAGAAGAGCTGGGCACGCCCGGATCATCGTCCCCAGATCAGGTGTTTCAAGAGCGGAGTCCAGGAGTACAAAGCCGATATGCCCAAGACCCGAAACCGGACTCAATACCGGGTATAATACAGTGTAGTTACAGTACGAACCCTGAGGAAGAGACTGTTGTCCCTAATAGCCCTTATATAGATATACTGTAATCACTAAAACTCCAACCCCTAAGCCCTAAACCCTAAACCCTCAACCCCAAGCCCTGAACCCTAAACCCTAAGACCCAAACCTTAAACCCCCCTAGGCCCCCAACCCTAAACCCTAAACCTTAAGCTCTTAAAAAAAAACCTTAAGCCCTTTGAAACAAACTTTAAGCCCTCAACCTTAAGCCCTAAACCCTTAGCCATAAGCCTTATGCCCTGCAGACCTCAGATCCAGGTCTCGAGGCCGAATCGGGCGAACGCAGGCGACTGCGAGGCCGAACTGCTGTGCTGCTTTTGGGGTTTAGGGTTTAGCGGTTTAGGGGTTTAGCATTTTGGGGTTGGGGTTTTAAGGTTACGGTATAGGGGTTTAGGGCTTGGGATTTAGGGGGTTAGGGGTTTCGGGTTTAGGGTTTAGCGGGGTCTCTGTTTCAGGAAATTATTTTAAGTTGCCATGATATGGATCTATGGTTACTAATAGGGATATTTTGTTATGGCAACTGAAGTCAAAATGCGTAGCAAGAGCCCAGTAAGCTTCTGGTGCAGGGCTTAGGGGTTTCGGGTTTAGGGTTTAGGGTCTAGGGTTTAGGGATTAGGGTTTAGGGTTTAGGGTTTAAGGGCTTCGGAGTGTAAGGAGTTTCGCGTTTCGGGCTGAGGGGTTTAAGACCTTAGGGCGAAACCCTGAAACCCTTCTTTCCCGGAGCCCCAACTCGGTGCATGTAAAGGGAACCATTTAGACAAGAGGGTTTGACAGGTTTCTACAGGGCTACAACAGGGGTTGATAGTGGCCTATGGGGTTATGCAAGTTGTGCAGGATCAACTAGGGTTCTATATGGTCATGTAGGGTGTGGCCAGCACGGTCGATCCCCAAACCCTCACATAGAGTTTTAGTCTCGTGGCAGGGTGGTCGGGGATCCCGAACACATGTATGTACATGACCTCCATGCGTTTGTATAGTGTATCTTGAATTTCACCTACTGTCGTTCCACCGTTTGGGGCCTTTGAAGAATATTTGTTTCGCACCTAAGGCCCGAATCAGGCGTCGCTTAAGCTTTATGGTTCAGGGAAAATCGACCAGACCCTAGGCCGAAGCCTTGAACATAAAACCCTAAGCCCTAAACCCTAAACCCCAAACCCCCAAGCCCTAAACCCTAAGCTTTGAAACCCAAACTCTAAGCCCTAAATCCCAAACCCCAAACCCCCAAGCCCTAAACCCTAAGCTTTGAAACCCAAACTCTAAGCCCTAAATCCCAAACCCCAAACCCCCAACCCCTAAACCCTAAGCTTTGAAACCCAAACTCTAANCCCAAACCCCAAACCCCCAAGCCCTAAACCCTAAGCTTTGAAACCCAAACTCTAAGCCCTAAATCCCAAACCCCAAACCCCCAACCCCTAAACCCTAAGCTTTGAAACCCAAACTCTAAGCCCTAAACCCCAAACCCCAAACCCCCAAGCCCTAAACCCTAAGCTTTGAAACCCAAACTCTAAGCCCTAAATCCCAAACCCCAAACCCCCAACCCCTAAACCCTAAGCTTTGAANCTAAGCCCTAAACCCCAAACCCCAAACCCCCAAGCCCTAAACCCTAAGCTTTGAAACCCAAACTCTAAGCCCTAAATCCCAAACCCCAAACCCCCAACCCCTAAACCCTAAGCTTTGAAGCCCACACTCTAAGCCCTAAACCCCAAACCCCAAACCCCCAAGCCCTAAACCCTAAGCTTTGAAACCCAAACTCTAAGCCCTAAATCCCAAACCCCAAACCCCCAAGCCCTAAACCCTAAGCTTTGAAACCCAAACTCTCAGCCGTAAATCCCAAACCCCAAACCCCCAACCTCTAAACCCTATAAGCCATAAATCCCAAACCCCAAACCCCCAACCCCTAAACCCCAAGCTTTGAAACCCAAACTCTAAGCCCTGAATCCCAAACCCCAAACCCCCAATCTCTAAACCCTAAGCCTTGAAGCCCAAACCTCAAACCACTAAACCCTGAACCAGAAAACCCGCCCAGATGTGTTGCACGACCTCCTTCGGCTCACCGAGACCTTGTCTGAAGGCCTGCAAAAGTTGCGCATGGGTATTTTGCCAAATTAGGTAGGGCCCCCTTTTAGGGTTTAGATTTAGGGTCCCTTGTAGGGTCCTTTGTATAAGGGTGCTGTACTATTTTCGGGACCTCAACAGGAAAGTTAAAGAGCTACCCCACATTTTTGGGGACCCGGCCTCCCTGAACCTCAAACCCTGAATCCCAAAGGCTTGATGCTCAAGGCTTTGGGGTTAACCAACGCCCTACGAAGCCCCTAAACCCTAGGAAACAGCTGTGGGAGCCCTAGACGTAACCGCTTCGAAAGACCCGAAGCACACGCGCGGACATATATATATATATATATATATGTACACACACACAGATTCACACATGCAGGTGGGCGAGCATGTGGTTTACAGCCAAGCCCTGATGAAATGCCTTCTGAACCTCCCAGTACAAGCTCCAAGCCAGTCTGCGTTCGGTTTCCAAATCCATGAGTCAATGGACAACTCTAAGACCGAACCGGGCAGGACCCACGCATTAGTAACGGTCCTTGATGAAGAACCCAAACCCAGCAAACAGTCAATAAGGAGCCATGTTTAAGATATCTGAAGACGTATAGCTTAAACAGGAACCACAAGCTCTGATCAAGGGGTTCATGGAAGTTCACAAAGTAGCGAACAGTGCATTTGACACATCTCCAGGGCATGAAGCACATCCGGGGTTGGAATACTTCTTTGACTTTTTCAACGCCCCTCCGCTGCTGAAATTCAACCTCACTGCAGTCCCTAATCCTGAACCGCTAACCCTACCGGCCTGGCACCAACTCATACCCCCAATCTGAAGAATCCTTACGGAACCCTTAAAGGAGCCTTGACATAGTTATATAGAAACCTTGTAAACACCTGACACCGCTATCGGAGCCTTCTATTCTAAACCCCCTCTAGAAACGCCTAGAAAACTGGATAAGGACTTATGAAAAAACCCTATAGATCCCTAGAAAATCAGCAAGCACCAATAAAAACTAAATGATAAAAGCAGCAGCCAGGGGTCCAGTTTAGGAGGCACGTCCTCCTGGAAGAGGAGATGGAGCTGTTGTCGGCAGCTGGGCAGAAAGTCGTTGGACTGGCTCCTTAAAAGAACTTCAGAGGGGTTTGGGTTTAGGGTTTAGGGTTTAGGGTTTAGGGTTTAGGGTTTAGGGTCTCTGTGGAGTTTTTGGAGCTGTTCCAGAAGGGTTCTATGAGGGTTCTAGTTAGAAGGGTTCTACAACGGTTCAGTTTTCATACTACAAGGGCCCTTTGTAAGGTTCTATAAAGGTCCTACGCCCAAAACTCTTAAAGTACCCTTAAGCCCCAATGGGCCTTGATGGCCCTCAACGGGCCACGATAGGTTTCGTGCAGTCCTTGGGAACTTGAGGGGGTTCAGCGAGGGGGTTGCCAAGGGTTTAGGTTTTAGCGCTTAGGGTTTCCATAAACCCTAAACCCTAAATCCTAAACCCTAAACCCGTTAAAACCAAAAACGCCCCCGAACCCTAACCCCTAACCCCTAACCCCTAACCCCTAACCCCTAACGCCTAGCCCTTGAACCCTAAACCCAAACCCTAAACCCTGAACGTTATCCGTTTCGGCGAGGCAAGGCTCGAAGATCGGGACCCGGCGAGGACGGCATCCTTCCAGGCAGCGCTGCGATTTTCCAGTTAAGGGGTTTTATAAGGGTCCTGTAAAGGGGTTCTTTAGAGGTTCATTACCTTGCTACTATAAGGGTACTACAGGGTTTAGAGCTTTTAGGGTACTACAGGGTTTAGAGTTTTAGAGTCTTACGGTTTTAGGCTTTGGGCTTTTAGGCTTTAGGGTTTGGGGTTTTTTTGGTTTAGGGTTTGGGGTTTTGGGTGAGGGCTTTAGGGTGTCAGAGTTTGGGGTTTAAGGGCGTAGTGTTTAAGTTTAGGGTCTAATGTAGAAGCCTGAGCAATTGGTAATACCATTCCGCGGGGCTCCGTATATTGAATACTATACCGTCATATGCCCCAAATCCTAGTGTAACTATCAAGGCTTCTATATCACAAGGATACCTTCCCCGGATTCTCTGCACTTGCAGGGGTTCTGTTGAGCCCTGTGGGCGGTGCTGAATTGATGTAGGAGCCCAGTGTTTAGGCGTTTAGGGTGTAGGGTATCAACCTTAAACAGTCTGATCCTGATCTGTGTACCTGAACTGTTAAACCTTGTGAAAATTCCTTGAACAACCTCGCAAATTCCCCGCACAAGCCGTATCAGAAGCCCCATGTAGGTCTGGTGCCCTTTGGAAGGCTTTGCGCTTCTTGGGCTCTTAAGCCTTGAGCCCTGAGCCCTAAACCTAAACCCCAAATTCCAGACCCTAAACCCTATATAAACCCTAAATCCCTAAACCGGGGGCCCTAGCCGATTCTGGGAGTTGGATTGAGGATGCGGGTGAGCGCTTCTAGTCTTCCCGATTTAGGGTTTCGGGGTTAGGGTTTGTTGGTTTAGGCTTTAGGGTTTGGGGGTTGTGGGTTTAGGGTTTAGGGTTTGTGGGTTTGGCGTTAAGAGGAGAGCCACAAGTGAAACCCTAAGCTTTAGATCTCGCGAAGCTTGTACCCAGTCAGAACCCTGGACTCCACATGCTCTGCTGAAATCCTTGCCCACAGCCTCAATGCTTTTCAGGGTTTAGGGTTTAGGGTTTTTAGGTGGAAGCATGATTGAAAAGGAATGCGAGGTTCGCCAGTGTAGTATGATGGTTGAGCTCTCACATTTGCATGTTCCCGCAGGATCAGCCCCGCAACTGCCCTCACGTCAAGGGCTAGAATCGGCTAGAACATACAAGTTGACATGCCCCCTGAACCCTAAACCATGAATCCTGAACCCTAAACCTTCCCCAAAGTCGCGCCAGGTCACAGTGCTGCGTTTGGCTGCGGCGGGTGATGTGGCTGAGCTGGAGCAGGCCCGAGAAGTCTGTAAGTGTACGGTTCCAGTTTTGGGGTTTAGGCTTCAGGGATTAGGGTTTACGGGTTGACGGGTTTAATTACGGGTTTAGGGTTTAGGGCTTGGAAGTGATAGCTATGGTGCCCTAAACTTTGACTCTAACTCTGTGCATTAAATCTTGAAGCCGAATCCCTAAACCGGGATCGGACCAGAAGTTATGTGAGCGGCAAGGTGCGCGTGAAGGCCTCCCGGTTTAGCTGTATTACAAATTATTGCAACACGCCCCAGAAAAGAAGGCCCCTTATGTACCCTAAACCCTAAACCCTAAACCCAGAATCCTATTGAAGAAAAGAAGGCCCCTTATGTGGGACAATCTGAGACGGCAGGGGGCTACTGCTCTCAACTTCAGGGCTTCCGGTAGGGTTTAGGGCTTACGATATGAGCCCGGAGCCTGATTCTCTATTGGGTTTAAGGGGTTTAGGCTTTAGGGGTTTAGGGTTTAAGGTTTAGGCTCTATTGAAGCACCAGTAACTTAGTAACCTAGCTGATAGCAAGATTGCAGGTATGCATAGGAAAAACCCCGGATTTGCGCACCCTGAAAAACCAAAACCTTCATCTGCTTTCGACCAACCCTATTTTGGGATCGACTGTGCGGCCCACTTTTCGAGGCACTGGAGGATATGGACGGGTGTCGGTCTCAGTGGTTCAAGGTTAAGTTTAGGGTTGAGGCTTTTCGGGGCTAGGTTCAGGGCCAAGGGTCCAGTTTTAATTTTGGAGTTGAGAACGTTGCTTCTTTCTGGCTTTGGACTTTGGGGCTTGGCATCTCGTGTTGCAGTTGGTTGGGTTTACGCTTCGGGCTTGCGACTTGGCCAACGTACAAAAAGGCATGCGTACCTTCGTGCATACATATACAGATACGTACATACATACGTGCATGTGTGCATAAGTGCATGCTTGCGTATGCGCACATAAGCGCGCATGCATACATGCGTACATACATGTCATCCCACCGTACTATAGGCAGCAGCTCTGAAAGTTTCTTTGCTTGCTTTGAAGTCCTTGAAATCGGGTTGACCTCCAGGCTCAATAGAATCGTCGCCTCGGTACGAAGTCGCACGAGTAAACCCCGCAAAGCATCTTAGAGTTTGGCATTTAGAGTTTTGGCGAAGGTGTAAGGGGTTCAAAATCCAGGATGGCCCAAAGCCCGGAACCACCCAAAATGTGGAGTCTCATTACCGGCTGTGCCGAGGGTCAGTGTCAACGGAAGCAGCTGCCGCGGGAAGACCCCGGTGATGTGCTCGGGATTGAATGTAAGGAGTTGCTTTTTTTTCATGGGGCTTGGGTTTCGGGCTAGGATTGAGAATTTCGTAGTCTCGAAAGGGCATCCTTGCAACAGAAATTCGAACAGCCCACGCAAATTGAACTTCAACCCTACATCCCAAGCTCCGAAAGGACAAGCAGACAATCCGAAATTTGAAAGTTCCGTGTTAGAATTATAGTCTAATGGCCCCCAAAACCCTATTCTAATGAAAAAGGCCCTGGACGACCTGAGATCGTCCAGCGCTCTGGAAAAGTCCAGGGGCTTACGAAGACGCAGGTTTAGGGTCTCAGACCTTTTAGAATTTAGGGGTTTAGGGTTCTCTATAACCCTTAACCCGAAAATCAAAGGCCTAATGCACCAAACCCCTACTCGATTTGTTACGGCCTTGACTATTTTGCTTTCGTGGGCGTTGACGCTGCTTGGGAAACGATTGTATTCTCAGCCTTACGAGGGCCAAAAAGCTAGACGCCATAAGCCATAAACCTTGAACCTTGAAATGCACAATGCTCTGCCTCAATCACATCTTAAACTCTGCCAAACGTTCAACCCCAAATACTGAATCCGAAACCCTAAACCCTGAATCCCTGAAAGTCACGGCAAGGTATGCGGCATCTGCTGGGCGCGTAGAGGCAGGTCCCCTCATACTATAGAGGCCTTGATAATTACCTATACTATTTTGGGGGCTCCTTATGATGATTATAGTAGAATGGGCCCCAAAACCCTGTTAGAATTATTAAGGCCCCTATATGACAGCCCCAGACCGACTCGCATCTTCGGTGTGGGGTTTTTAAACCCCACATTTAACCTCCAGGAAAGCGTAATGTGGATCCCCAAAACGGCAGGTTTTACATTGTCCTGGTAAGCCTTAATCGAACCCTCGATAAACCCTAAACCCAAAACCCTAATCTTCAATCAAACTCGGGTTCAGTCTTCCCGGTTTAAGGGCTCTGGGGGTTCGGATTTAGGGTGTAGGCCCTGAGCCCCAACCCCTAAACACTACACCCTAAACCCCTAAACCATTGCATTTAAAGAAAACCCTTAAACCCTTACAACATCAAAGCCCCTAAACCCTGACAACATCAAAAAACCCCTAAACCCTCAAAACATCAAAAACCACTAAACCCTAAACTAGTGCAGTGAGGGCTTTGGGGTTTACGGATGATAAAGCGAGATGCAAGCCCCGGGTTGTGTCCGAGGCAATACTCCCTTAGTGTTGTTAGGTAATAAAAAACCAAAGGATTTTTGAGCTTTTTCCGATAATCGTCCCCTTATAAGAGATGATGGAAATATGACCAAGAAACAGAATGTTCAATGCCAGAGTTGGATGGTTGGTACCATGGTTCTAAGTTGTAAGGGCTGAAGTACTGTACACAAGTCACCTGCAGCATCGGCATGGCGGGAGTTCCGATTCTTCTTCGCTGCGCAAGCTCGACATCTTGGACGTTGGACGCGACCACGGCAAAGTTTCTGGCCCCGGACCCGGACGTGGAGATGCTTGTGGACGAGCTCCTGGCCAAAAGGACCGGTGCCGGGTCTTCTTCGGGCTCTGGCAGGGGCAAGGTTTAGTAAGTAGGTTATAAGTACCTTCATCGGGGAAAAAAGGAAATATAGCTGTAGGTACCTTACTTATAACCCAATTACTAAGTCCCATGATCCTTAAACCCTAAACCCTTGTAGATCTCTTATTATAGAACCCTTTAAGGAACCCCTGAAGGAGCCCTTTAAGTTACTAAGTCCCCTGATCCTTTAAGTAGTCTGTCCCCCCCAAACCCTCCTCGAATCGTGAAGGCCCCTATGTGGCAAACTCTTCCTAGTCTCGGTTCGAAGGCCCTGAACCCTTTAAGGGTTCCTATAAGGGATCTATAGGGTTTAGGGTTCAGGAGACTCCAATATCCTTTATTTAAGGAATATTCCTTAAATTATATCAGGGATCCTACTATAATTTACGGTATATACCTTAATTTAGGGATATTGGAGTCTCTAGGAATGCCCATGGCCACGAACGAAGGGTTGCAGTATGAGGGGGGGGGGTTCTATGTAATAGGGAAGCAAGGATTCTGCAAAAAAGGCATTGTTTTCTGAAACTCATATGTGGGTAGTTGTCAAAATTTAGGTTCCTTTTTAATTGGGTACCCTAAATAATAGGTGCCGTATTATAATAGGGACCCAAAAAGGGACCATAATTTTGACAACCACCCATGTAGAAGCTTCCCCAACTCTCAACTCTCGACGTTCAGCCAAAACCCTGAGCCCTGCACTAGATCTGCACGTGCATAATTACGAATACCTTCGCCTATACATGTGTAGTATATTTTAACCCAAAACCCTCTTCTAATTATGAAGGCGCGTTGTAGTACCAGGCAGTCGCCTCCCTTCTTGGCCGCCGTGCAAGCGTCGGTGCTGCCGATGCCTTCGGGCGCGGGGCGATGCACTTCGCGGCAGCAAGGCAGGAGGTTTTAGCCTTGTGCTGACCAGCCTTCCGTAATCACAAAGAGGGTTAAACCCTAAACCGTGTTTCGGGCCCAGGGGTCAGTCTATGCTTTTGGAGTGTAGCGGTCAGGGCTTCGGGTTTATGCGTTCTGAGGAAGAGGGTCGAGTCCGCCCCGACAACCAGCCCGCCCCAGAATCCGAAAGGCTCAAACTCAAACATGTATGTTAAGTTCTGGTGATTTTTTTTGAAATTAGGGTTTAGGGTTTAGGGTTTAGGGCTTAGGGTTTAGGGTTTAGGGTTAACTTCTCGCTTGTTTAGATCTCTGTGAAAGTTGGTCGCAGCAAGAAGCGCAGATCCTCAAGAGCCCGAGCCTGAAAACCCGACACTCCACACCCAACATCCAAAACCCCGAAACCAAAAACCGGAAACCTAAACCCCAGGAGCTGGGATCCAGAAACCTAAGGCACAGGAATCGCAGCAATTATGGGGGACAGCTGCAACAAGAGGTGCATAAACAACAGTAGCTAAAGCACGAGTGTCATCAACAGACACAGCAAGAAGCCCCACCCTACAAAAAATTATTAGCACGGACACCTCCATGTTCATTCCTCAACAATCCCATTCCCCTCGAATCCCACTGTTGCCGTATCAAGGTCTCAAACCCCTTCATTTTATAAGAATTAGAATATGGTTCCTTTAAAGAGGTCTATGTATAAGGGCTACTATGAGGGATACTACAAGGGTACTATGGTGTAGGGGCCCATGCACGTCGGTAGTTGCTCTGCTCCTCAGGCTCGGTGCCAGCGATGCGGAGCAGGCTCTATGGCCGCGATGTGATCTGTCTATCTTTATCTATGTATCTATCTGTCTATCTATCCATCTATCTGTCTGTTAGTGCATATAAGTACATATGTATGTATGTATCTATGTATGTCTGCATGTATGTATGTATGTATGTATGTGTGTATGTATGTATATACATATGTAGATTTTTACTGCTGCTAGACCCTGAACCCCGAGAAGCTGAGGCTTCAGCTTGCATGCGTCTAACGGGTAAGGGTTTCGTGAGCGACTTTTGTGAGATCTTTACATGGTTCTACTTAGGGCATTCCGGTCTTCGTCTTGCTGGTGTACTTGAAGGGGCAGGGGACTTAGTAAGTAGGTTATAAGTAGAGTTATAAGTGCCCTAAATGGAGTTACCCTAACTATAACCCTACTTATACCAAGTCCCCCTGCCCCTTCAAGTAGGGTCTGTGAGTTGGCTCACCGGAGAACGGCTCCAGGGCTGGAAGTTTGGAGTTTACGAGATAAAGAACCTGAGCAATGTCATCGTCAGCTGGGCAGACCGGTCCAACTTTCGCGGCCTAAGTTTAGTTCTGAAAGTAGTGTGCTTTCAACAACGTTCCTGCTTTGCAGCAGAGCAGCAGCCGGATGTGCAGTCCTTCTTTAAACTCCATATTCTTACCTTTGGTTAGTAGGGAATGGAGGAATGGGGTACAACTATAACTACTATTACTACCATTCTTCCATTCCCTACTAACCAAAGGTAGGTATTTCATTAACCAAATCAACTTTCTTTCCCACGATCCTAAGCAAACCGTTCAGGCTAAGATGGTGAACAGGCTGCTGAAAGCGGGCGCCAGTGTGAAGCAGGTTGGGATGAGGGTTCCGGGCGAAGGCATGAGGGTTGAGATACGTGGGTCCGGGATTAAGTTCGATGCGATGACAAGTTCTATAGACGACGACTACTACGACTACTGCTACGACGACGACAACAATAACAACAGTACCAGCAGCAGCAACGACAACAACAACAACCCCTCTTTTTACTGCTGCTACCACTACTACCACTACTACCACTACTACCACTACTACCACTACTACCACTACTACCTCTGTTACCACTACTACCACCACCACTACCACGACGACGACTACTACTACCCAAGCGCGAGCCCCGAAACCCGGGGATCAAAGCCTGCGGAGCCCTGAAGCCCAGCTTGGAAATCCAACCTCGACCATCACAAGAACCGACGCTGCCTTGTTATCGCCGCCGGTTTCTGTGACCCCCCCCTGTTGTTGTAAGGAATTACAGAAGGAAATACAGAAGGAACTCATAATAAGAAGCCAGTCGAAATTTCGCTTTTTCAGGGAAATGAAATGCATAAGGACATCGGAAGGAGGAGCTTTAAGTGTGTGTCTTGACTACATAAGGAGATCACACGAAGGAGCGCTAAACGCCGCTAAAGCCTGAGTGTTCTACGATCCAGGTGGCCCTAAACCTGCGTTCCTATTGGGAGTATTTGTGAACAAGGGGTCCTAAGATAGCCGTAGATATAATATCCTTAGTTCGAGGACCCTGACTTTTCGAAGGTCGACACCAGTGGCGCCTCTGCTTTAACCTATGCGGAGAGGTGGGGGCAAAAGATGACTGTGACTTCGGCTGCAAGTTCTGCTTTGGGTTCACCCGGATACCACTGAACTAAACCCTTAACTTCTGTAAATCCCAAGCCTGAAGCCCCAAACCTTTAGCACGTAAGCCCTGAATTTTTGGATCCAGAACCTCTTTGCCGCCGAAGCTCCAAGAATCCAAACCCGGCAACCCCACGTCCTAAACTGTACTTGTTTAGAGCTCACATGACGCGAGCTCATATTACGCGCCGAGCTCATCACGGCGCGAGGTTTTGAATCCGCAAAGGTTAGGGGGTAAAGGTCCACAAGGGTTCAGGGCGGTAAGCATTCAACCCTGCCAAACTCTGGTCAGTGATGCCGAAGCTTTAAGCCTTAAACTCCAAACCCTACACGCAGTTTGAGGTTTAGGGTTTAGGGTTTAGGGAGTTCGGGGGCCCTCAGAATTCCGTGGGGATTTCGCAGCAATGAGGCAAGCCCTGTCCCACAACAACTCGTGCGACAGGGTAAGACCACGTTTGTGTGTTGTTCTACAAGGTTTATCTAGGAAGGGTCATTGGGAATACAATGCAGCTATGCGTAAGGATTTGTCTAAACACAGAGTCGCTCGTTCCGAGTTTGTTTAAACCCTGAACATAAACGACACGTGTTTCGGGAAAGGTACTGACATAGGGTGTTGGGCATGTCTTGTATACTTAGGTATATAGAGACCAAGCCGAGGTATAGCGATACTAAACGCTCAACCCGAGACCCTAAACACTCGGAAGCCCTAAAATAAAAGTTAAGAAAACCCTGAAACCCTAAACCCTGAGCCGTCAACCCTAAACCGTAAGCCCTTATAGAAACCCTTGTAGAAGAACTCTTATAGAAGCCCTTGTAGAGGAACCCTATAGAAACCTTTATAGAAGCCCTTACAGAACCCTTATAGAAGCCCTTATGCCTTATAGAAACCCTTATAGAAACCCTTAAAAAAGCAAGCCCTTATGGAACCCTGTATAGAGGAACCCAACAGAAACCTTTATAGAAACCCTTATAGAAGCCCTTATAGAAACCTTTGTAGAAGGACCCTTGTAGAAGGACCCTTGTAGAGGAACCCTACCGTATAGAAACCTTTTTAGAAGGACTCTTCTAGAAGGACCTTTACAGAAGGACCCTTATAGAAGGACCTTTAAAGGAGGACCCTTATAGAAAGCGTAGAGACACAGGCATCGCTGCTGCGCGAGGCGGGCGCACCGCAGATGAGGGACCCGGAGGCGGCGTTGAGGGTTGAGTGGTTTAGGGTTTAGGGGTTAGGGGCTAGGTTAGCGGTTTAGGGTTGAGGGTTTGGGGTTTAGTGCTTAGGGGTTAAGGTTCAGGGTTTAGGGTTCAGCAGCTCCGGGTCGAGCAGTCTCTATAGTCGAGCTGGCGGTCTCGGATTTTAAAGCAACCACCCCGCGCAAAGAATCCCATAACATTAAGAAAATACAAGGATTCATATTTCTCACAGAGTTAATTTCAATTTTTCTGTGGAACACACTATAACTGAATAGTTCTTCCTCACAGATCTGATTTCAGTTTCTTCGCTGGGACAAACTATAGTTTAACAGCCCTTTGGTTAAACGTTTCCTTCTACCGCGAACTATCAGTTACAGTTTGTTTATCGTTAACAAACTTAAACCCGGCAAGTGGAAGGTTTAGAGCTTACAAGAAAATGTATCACAACAGCTGAAACTCTTGAACACGTCATCGCCTCATGATAGCAACGACAGCAATCAGCTGTCAGCTTGTTGAACTAGGCTCAAGAACTCAGCACCATCTGGTGACGGTCACGACGTAATCGCATCGCACAAGAGAAACACTTACCAAAAGCAGGTTTGCATGTCCAAATATAGAACCAAAAGCTTGGCTAGTGGATGCCACTGTTAAAATATACATTTTGTTGTTTAATCGATCTGGCTTCGATGTAAGCCAATTCGCTACCGAAACGTTTTTTCGAGAATGCTTTTTTTCGTGTGCCACGCTTTCCGCAGATTTGCTTGACTGCGCGCTCGGATTCTTTCCATGAGCCTTTTGCAGCACGCCGACACTTTTTCAGCACGTCGCTTCCAAAAACCTAGCGGGAAAACGGGTTGTCCGTAGGCAAGGGCCTCTGCCAGCGGACGGATGTAAACAGTTTTTTGCATCTTGCACGCTCTGAGCGGCTTCTACGATATTCGTGTTTTTCCATGTGACTTTGCATCGCCGTTGGGTTTTCCTGAGCGAACTATGTTTTCTCATTTGCTGCTTGTTGTCGTTTTTCCGTGTGGCTGCTGATTCACGGGGTTCAGACCAAATATGCAATGTACTTTCCTAGTTTTTGCGCGTTTTTCAAAACGTTGCTTTGAGAACTGTAAATGTATTTTAGACGTAGTGACTTCAATAACCATTTTCCTTTGTCTTTTTCCGGGTTTGGACGTAGTAGCACTCCACTGCGTCCTTGCCGTCATCGGGTTGCTCCACAGCCAAGGCAGAGCACCAGCCTTTGTGGGCTAGGGACTCGGTGCCTAAGCCGAACATTGTCTCATTTTCTGGTTCGGAACTTTTGTTTGAAAGTCTTTGCTAACGGCGTAGTGACTATAGGTTACATTATTACACATTGAAAACTCTAGTTCAATTGGAATACAATGTTTCCGATAGGACACCAACAATTCCTTCACTCCAATGTCTTCGAGGGTCGGCAAGCCAGCCACATCAGCCGGGGCCTCAAGTTGGCGCAGATCTCTAAGCACCAGCTTGCTCGAGTTGTGCAAGCATGCGGTGTTCTTCGGCCGTAACCTCAGCACCGAACGTCAGCACTGTCCGCGTTCAGACGCTTTGTCGGTCGGAGCCTTTCTCGTAAACAACAGCTGCAAAGGATTTCCGCTCGCTTCAGACACGACAGAGTTCTCGTAGATCCTAGTCCGCTGGCTTGATTCAAAAAGTTGTGTTGCGGTACTCTCCTTCACAGCATTCAACATGAGCGCCGGACTCTTCGGTGGTGCTTTCGCGGGAGCCCCCGCGGAGACCACGCAAGATGAATGCAGTGCCCAAATTCTATCCCTGGGACTCGGTTGCCAGCCAACTCTTCGAACCGTCTCAAGAGGGTCCCATCGATAGTCAATTTCGTCGGGTGCTTCCAAAGGCAATAAGAAGACCGCCCATCATTCGCACCTATGTGCGGACCTCACGAGTTCGCAGACAGCAGCTATTCTCCAGGAGGCCATTAAGAACTACAAAAGCGAAGACATGAAACGGTTGATCAAAGATGAGCCATGCCTCAAAATCGACGAAAACATCGCCAGTTTGGAGCCGATCCTGGAGAAGCTTAATCTCGGCAAAGGCTCCCAGAGTACCTGCGACACTGGGTCATTCCGAGCCGCCAAAAAGCCAAAGACATCAGCGGGAACCGTCGTCGCCACTCCCACGGAGGAAGAGGTTGCCAACGCCATGAAGGCACAGCATGGTTGGCTTTCGCAAGAACGCAGCGCTTTCAGGTCTCTGCTCTTCATCCTCCCCGGCAAAGGCGCGTACTTCGCCGCACAAGCGGCGGAGATCGCAGCCCGAGCAGCCATCATCCACAAGCCATTGTCCTCCGACGGCATGGTCGCAGCCATGAAGGCCCGCATTTCAAAGACGGCGGAGCCTGAGACACCTGCGGGCTCAATCTTAAATGAAACAGGTCTCTTCCCGTGAGCATGCCGGCGTTTTGAATCCGATGATGTCTCGGCAGCTTGCAGTCCTTGAACGGCCAAGGATCGCACGTCGCGGGGGGCCCCACACTGGCAGCTGTGAAAAGAGCTTTGTTAAACAGAACTCATGCCAACGAGTCAAAACGTAGCAATGAAAATTGCGCATAAGACTCCGCTACAGTCCTGCCGTCCTGCCAGGAGCCGTTCTCGCTTTGAGGTCGATCCTTACTGGTTCCGGTTTAACAGCCATGCCTTTCGCACAGTCCTTCGGCGGCAACAGCTATCTCCCCCTCTCCAGTGAAGAGGAGGACGGAAATCAAGACATCTCCAACGAAGCAGCTTCGGCTGCCGTTTGGAGATAAGAGCTTTCTCCTCGACTTCGTCGACAACAACATCGCCACCAGAAGGAACCTGTATATATAGCATCTCTAGTGAGTCAGAAGAAGACGACTTTTCAGAAGCAGCGCATTCGTCCTCTACCTCTTGAAAGAGCTTTGGCTATCCAGTGAAAGATACGGTCTTTGCAGGATGGAATCAGCTTCCCCGCTGTTTCGGCCGCAACGGTCAGCCGGCAGGTGCAGAGTGCAGAGCCCAACGGTCGCTGCAGATCTATACTCGTCAGCTTCTTTGCAAGCTCTTCACGACGATCCCCGAGGTCAAGCACACATCGCATACCTGCTCAAGAATCTGGACGACAAGCCCTTGCCCTTGCTACATGCTCGCATCGCCATTGCACTCGGAGAAGATGCTCGCGAGCAGTACAAATTCCGCGAGCAGAGGCCAAACGTCGCAGAAGCAAGCCATCGACTGCGACATGAACATGTTTCGGGAAGGCGGCCTTGAAGACCGAGAGCAGCGAGTAGAAACTACTTCTTTTCACTTGTATCGTCCTTGACAGCTTTTCAAAGAAATAGCAGACATCAAAAGCAAGACAAGTCTGTTCCACGAAGGAGTTCTAGTTTCTGTAACAATGCGCCTGCAGCAAATGTTCGCGTTGACCGAAGATCCAGCTGCTGCTCTCACACCCTCATGAGGCTCGAGTCATTTCGCGCCTTTCAAGGTTTAGCTACTTCGCGTGCTTTCAGGGCTTACCAGCATGGTCAACAGCAGCCTCGTCAACCTCGGCATCTCTTGCTTCATCAAGGCTGGCCTGGAGGCGATGTTGGCTACTCCAACTTTGAGAGAAGAACTCCTCCAAGGAGCCAGCGGCATGGAGATGGCTTTGTCGGAGTTGTGCCACAACCTGCAGACCAGCGAGCAGCCACTGAAACCCACAAAGAGCACCGACAAGTTCTACAGAGAGGACGACAGGAGGACGTGGCCGAGTTTTTGGTTCGGCTGCTCGACAACTGTCCCAGTCTTGCCGAATTCTTGGTGGAAAGGAAATGCCGGTGCTGCGATGCATACACTGCAGCTACAGACAATGTCTCGCCGAGGCACAAATCTTCGTGACTTGCCCACGAAGATTTGTGCCTTGCCCACGAAGATTTGTGCCTTGCCCAGAAAGATTTGTGCGTTGCCCACGAAGATTTGTGCCTTGCCCACGAAGATTGGCGCGTTGCCCACGACGATTCGTGCCTTGCCCAAAAAGGTCATTAGGGTTTAAAGTTCTATGTGATAGAGAGGATTCGGGTTTAGGGTGTAAGGATGTGTAAGGCTCAGGTTGAGGGTTTAGGGCTTAGGGTTCCGTAAAGGGGTTTATAAGGGTTCGATAAGGATTCCGCACCGCACGATTTTGGGTTTGAGGTTGCAGTGTTCGTATTGAGTGTGTTTTGGGTTTTGGGATTTGAGGGTTCAGGGTTAAGTCCACATTCTGGGATGAACCTTGGGGTTTGGCGGCCCCTCTAGTTCGCCCTAAACCTCAGCTTGGGGTTTAGGCTGAGGGCCGTGGCTCTTGATGCGTAGGGCGTAGGGCCTTCTTGTGCTATCAGGGACATTTTTTTTACCATTTTCGAAGCTTGGATCTGGTTTTGGCAGCTGCTGACAAGGGTTGCTCAAACGGTTACGATGAACGCGTATGCAGGCGCCTTAATAATTAGAATACGGTCCCTGTACGGGTTCCTTAAAGGGTTACTATAGGGTGTTAATTACAGGAGCTTTGCTAGCTAGAATAATAGGGTTCTGGGGTACATCATAGCATAAATACAAGGTTCAAGATCCAGTGGCAGGTATGCGACACGGTTTTGGAGGGGAGCAGCTGCCACAAGGGCTGCCGGGTTAGGACGTAATATCCAAATTATTAAGTCAATTCCTTAGGTTTCCTTATTGTAGTTACACCATAAAAATACACCAAAACCCTATTCTATTCCTTCAAGCCGTCGTGTTAAGCCCTTAAAATAACCTGTGAGGAACGCGTACAGGAACCGTAGTCTAACTCTCAAGGCACAGCTCTAGGATGTTAAAGCAGTATTTGAGCCTGTCTTCTTCAACTTCTCGAGCAGGTGTTGCTGCTGAAGAGCCGGCGACATGAGGACGGGAACCCTAATGAAGGGGTTTAGTTATTGACTATTCTCATTACTTTTCGTAATTTATATCAGTACTGGCCCTAGCCCCGAAGCCTCAACCCTAAACCCTACAATCCTACAGCCGTAAACCCCAAAACCGAGTGGGTCATGAACCCGGAAAACCGAAGCCCCCAAATGCCCTTTGCCGTTGAGGCCCAAACCCCTAATACGTCTTCACGGATGAGAGGAAATGTGGACTATCACTTGAGTAAGGCCCTTCATCGCCTTTCTACAACCCTGCAGAACCACCTTTTTTGTGAAGGTATAGGTGCCCCTAAAGCTCAATCCCTATCCGAAATCGCAAACCCTAAACCCAGCCCTAAATCCTGCACCCCAACCGCCAAAAACCCTACACCCTAAAACCCCGATCCCTAAATCCCTCAACCCTAAGCAGCCCTAAACCCTAAGGCCCTTCTCCGCAGGAAGATCCTGCGATCAGCTTCGGGGCGGCCCCTCCGGCTGAGGTGTCCATTGCGGCATTTGAGGCGGATCGTTGAGGATTCAAGGCTCTTTCAGGGTTCTATCGGATCGGGTTTCTGTACGGGTGCTACAAGGATTTCATAAGGGCTCTGTAGAGGTGCCGTAAGGGGGACTTGGGGTCCGTCGATTGATGTGGGGTTTGCCATGTTGCAATCCTATCCCCTTGTTTTCCTGGTACACTTCTCCCAGAATATACCAGGAAAACACTAGTCGAATAAGTCAGGCCTCTATATTGGCATTTAGGGTTTAGGGTTAATGCTGTAGGGTGTTCAGGGTGCAAAGGGGTCGGGCTTAGGGCTCTCAGGCTTATTAAGGTTGGAGGGTTTACGGTTTAGGGTTTCTGAGGTTTGCAGCTTTGGGTGTTTAGATGTGTTTAGGGATTGGGGCGCAAAGCACAGATCTCTTGAAGCCTGTTCCCTTTGTGGGCTTTGGCCTTTGCAAATTTTATGGTAGGATCCAACAGCAAACTGATGTGAGGCAAGAACGCAGCCAGCGGAGGAGGGATACCAACAACCAACCTCATCGGTCGACCATGTCATCACCACAATCTTCATCTTGGTCACAATCCTGATCCCGATCCTCGCTTAGTCGTCATTTTAACCACCATGGTTGTGCTGTCAAAAAACAGACCAGAATTAAGCATGCAGTGAACAAGACTTGAGATGGTGAAGTGGTAGTGTATGTCACGTACTGCTCGTGCTTGGCAGTGTGGATGCTGATGGCAAGAGTCAGCACCACACCCCCCCCTCCCCCCTCCCCCCAAAAGCCCCTGAAGTTGAAGTTTCAACAGCAGAGTAGCAGGCCTCGCCGTATGTCCTGATTTTCATACACTCTAACCCCCTACGCCCTAACTCTCGCCCTCTGCTTTGCATGCGTCAGATCACAGAGTAAGGTTAGAAAGCACGCACGTCACTCTCACCTCTCCTCTCGCAGCCACACTCGTAAGCCCTCAGACGCCGCAGTCATGCGTGTGTTGGCTGTCGTCCTCCTCCTTCCCGAAACCCTGAAGCCCTGAAGCCCTCAACCCCAAGGCCCCGACTTAAAGGACCCTGGGACTTAGTAAGTAGGGTTAAAAATACCTTAATTGAGGTTTTAAGTAAGAGTTACTGTAGTTACCTTACTTATAACCCCAATTGCCTGATCCCATGGTCCTTTAACCCTAAACCCTTATGGATCTCTTCTTATAGAACCCTTTCAGGAACCCCTTAAGGAGCCCTTTTATTTTACTAAGTCCTTTAAGTAGCTGGGTCAAGCGTTTGAAGGAGGCCGCTCCCGAAGCCTCTCCTCGCGTCTCGCGCCGTGCTTCTGAGGCCCCAAAGTGGTAGCTTCCGAGAAGTAGGGGGGCCTTAGGGTTCCTTTAATGGGTCTGTAAGGCTACTTTAAGGGTTCTATAAAGGGTTTAGGGTTTAGAGTTTCCGAAAACTAGGGGCCCCTATACTAAAGTACCCTTATGGATCCCTTATAATAACCCTTATATCGAGCCCTTTACAGGGAGCTCTATTCTATTCAGTAAGGCCCCTACATTACGGTTTTAGGCTGGAGAGTCTTGGGTTCCTGGCTTGAAGGATTGAGGGCTTTAGGGCCGTTTAGGGGCTAGTGTGTAGGCTTGAAGTTTATGTGGGTGTGGGGGGCCTTCATAGTTTGAATGGGGCTTTGGGTTAGAATACCGAACCGCATATAGAACCACATAGCCTCAACCCTATTAAGCGGTCCTCAAAGAGGGTTTAGGGTTTAGGATCTTGAACGTTACAAGCCTGCGTGGTTTAGGCAGCCGGGTCTCTGGGTTTGAGGATGTAAGGTTCGTTGGAGCCCTAGGAACCCAGACTGATACACCACCTTTTACTTAGGAGTACTCCCTTATAGGTATGTAGCTTTGTAAGCCATGGGTCTGCAATATTAAACTGCCACCCGACCGCTAGATTTGGACGCATTCGCGCCATCCAAGTCGGAGCCCAAAATCTTAGGAACGAAACCTGTGCAAAACCCTATCAACCCGTATAGACACCCTAGGCCTTCCTCCGAAAGCCAGAGAAAAACTTACTCTAGGGGCCTCAATAATTACCTATACTACTTTGGGTGTAAGGTTTTAGACGTTAGAGGTTTATTAGGCTTTTTGGGGCTTTATGGGGTTTGTACATCGGCTCTAGCTACGGGGATTTCATAGGGTTCTGTTCGGAGGTCTTTGAGGTTTCTAGATGATTTCTCCTGGAAGGTGGACGGCTAGCGAAGACCCGCGAGGAAGTCCGCATTCCGGAGGAGGCGGTTTGGGGTTTAGGGTTTAGGGTTCATGGTTTAGGGAGATTTGGGATAAAAGGGGGTTAAAGACAAGCGAAGAGTGTTTGGGTTTAAGGCTGCACTTACAGCACGTATTTGTAGCTTAGGATTCAAGGATGTGTTGCTACCATTATTCGCATGCTGCTGCTATTTGCAAGTGTTCTTGGCATAAGTCTTGCTCCGGCTCACCGTCGTCATTTGTCGTCCGAGTGGGTCTTCAGCTTTATTATCGCAACTAAAAACTCCGTTTTGTCTTTAGTTATCCGGCGGCAGATGCAGCGCCGGAGCAGGAGTGTCTGCGGCACACATCATAAACATTCTCTGCTGCCATGGCCAAGGTAGCCATCGCTGTGTAGACGACAAACGAGTGGCGGTCACTTGCCGCGACTCAGCGCTTGTTTCGGGGGAAAGCTTTCGTACCACTGTCGCGCAACTCAACTGCACAAGCACGTTGCGTCCGAGGTGGTCCTCTGCAGCCTTGCGCATCGTTGACTCCGCTGTTGCCGAGGCACATGGTAAACGTGCTCATGTCGGAGAATTGTCAGTGTGCAGTTCGCATTCGAAAAAGACTGGGTGAGCTTACGAATGCCGCTACTGTACAAGCTATGCCCTTCAGCATTTATATTTTGTTGAACCTTTTTTTTTGTCTGCCCATAAACGCCCACGAGCACCTCCTGTAAGATCTAACCCAAAACCCCTTAAACCGTAAATCCTAAACCATAGACCCTAAACGTGTCTGTCAATGCGAGGAATCTCGGGAAAGCCCTGAAAGGGGTTTGGAGCCAATCAACACTGGGTTCTTGTTAAGGAGGTTAGTTCAAGATACTATATTAAAGAAAACCATATTATTTACTGTACATCCCTATCATAGATAGACCCCTATTATAGATCCCTATTATAGATCCCTATTATGGTAACTTAACTTAAATTCCTGAACACGAACCCAGAAATCACCACATCTGCTTACTTCAAAGCTCTAGGGGAGCAGAAGTGGGCTTTTGGAGGCCCCCGGCGGCCGCTGCTGACGCGAACTTCTAGAGCAAGGCTGGTTTAGGGTTTACTTGGAGGTTCATGGGTAGTTATAAGTGGGAGTTATAAGTCCCCTAATATGGGTTATAACTATAGGTACCTTAATTAAAGGCCCACTTCTACCAACCCTTGAACCTCCAAGTAGGGGTTTAGAGTGGTGCCAGAGTGAAGTTCACCCTGACTGCATTTTTGGGGCTCCTGATTCTGATTTCCTTAGGTCTCTTTATTTCAAAGTAGGTTTTGTCTGGTTGCGGCAGGTTTTAAGGCTTCATGCTGTTGATGGACAAAATCCTGCATGACCCTAAGGACCCTAAACTATGGGAATTATGGTATATTCCTTATAATGGGTAATGCAGGATTTTGTCCATCAACAGTAGTGTCTGATTACAGTAGCTTGAGCAGCCGTTGTAAAGAGAGGCCCTGGCACAAGACTCCCACCCGCCCATGGCCTGGTCAAGGGGCGGTTTAGGGTTTAGGGTTTAGGGTGAACTGCATTCGGTGATCGTGGCCACTCCTGGGATGCGAAAGCGCGGTGATATAGACTTGTTATCTAGCCTCCTAGCACGAAAGAAGCGTATCAGGATTTTGGTAGCATTTCCATATCTTCTTCTAGTAACCTAAACTTTCGGGTAAAACTCGCATAGTGCAGCCCCTTGGCCTTTTTTTATCTATGCACCCTTGATCCCCAACCTCAGCCTGCTGGCCGCAGAGTCAGTGGCAGTCCAACTCCGAAAAGCAGTAAACTCTGCACCCCTGGCCCTGAGCCGCGGCGCTTCAGTAAACCATTGCCGTCAAGAGTGGCACTTGGGTTGGTGATGGTGGTGGTGGTTCTGCTGCTGCTGGTGGCATACCAGAAGAGAACAGGATGTGTAGTAGTGATATGCGAGTGTTCAACATGCTCATCAGGACATCTGATTGATAGCAGTAAGAAGCAACAGCACCGCTTACAGCAGTGGCAACAACAGTTGCTGAGGCTAGTTTAGTACTTCTTCGAGCTTAGGGTTGGCGAAGGTTGCATTAGATAATCTTTCTTGAGAGTCATCGTTTGCAGGTTTAGGCTTGAGCCTTTTGCCTTTCGCAGGTCCTGCTGGAATCTTGGCAGCTTGCACGGATCTGGAGAGCCTGCTGCTGCCGCTGCTGCTGCTCCTGCTGCGCAGTGACAGCAAGAAGCGGGCTTGCAACACGCCGGAAACTCGAAGCCCGAAAAGCATCCAAGCCGAGTCGCCAAGAGCGAAGCTCAAAGGCCTCAAGCTGGAGTCTTTGACTCTAGTTTTGCGAGACATGAGACGTTGAGGCCTTATTCTGAACCCTAAGGCTAGCTTCCCGATGAGGCCTGTCGGTGTTTCTCAAGATCTGGGCACAGCCCCGAACCAGAAGCTGTCGCCAGCCAACTCCCACCTCCGGCTATGTGTGCTCTCGAACTTTGAAGCAGGGTTGACGGGTTTAGGGGTTTAGGGTTGAGGGTTAAGGGTTCAAGCCACTTGTGAAGTCGGACCTACGTGTTTATCTTGAGCACAGGGAGACGAGAGTGTTTTCGTTTCCTGAAGCTACCTATCATAGCTATGTACGTACTTCATGCCCTAAACCCTAAACCCTGGTAAGCCATAAGCTCTCAAGCAAGCTGAGGTTCACCGGGTCGATGCGGAGGACGCCCCGCTCGCTTTCGTGTGCGGTGCGAGGAAAATGGCAGCGATCATTGGACCGGGGTGCACTTGGGTTAGGGTTTGGGGTTTAGGTTCCAGGTCCTGAGGTAAAGGACTTCGAACTTTGGCTTAGGTTGGGGTTTTTGGACTTTAGGGTTGGTTTTGGAGTTGAGTTGTCCTCAGGGTTTTGGGGTTCGCTTGAGGTTTCTATCTTCCGGGTCTTGGGGCTATAGGGTTCTTGTCTTGACTTGTAGGTTTTGCTGAAGCTAGCTACGTCCCTGAAGCCCTCTGACGGCTTTGTCTTGAACTCTGGACAACAAGGTTTAGCGGTTTAGGTTGGGTACTGCCCCCACTCTAGATATATTGGGACCTCAATAGTAGCCCTATTATAGACTGTTACTGTATGGGGGGCAGTACCCAAGGTCTAGGGTTTAGGGTAACAACTTAGATTCCCAGGCTCAAGGACCCCGACATCCCAAACCCACCATAATGTGCTGTAATATGGGTGGTTGTCAAAATTATGGTCCCTTTTTGGGTCCCTATCATAATACGGCACCTATTATTTAGGGTACCCCAAAACGGACCATAATTTGGACAACCACCCATATGAGTATAGTACTCTATGGTATATGAAAAGTATACAATACACTACATCTACAACAGACTGTAATATGTCGTCATTCACTATCAGTTTGCTGAGGTCTTGTACGGCGGGCCCATGAACTTCACGCACCTGGCGCCAGTTTGCGACAAGTCTGGGCCCCAGACCAAAACTTGTAGTGTTTGCTACAATCTAGGGGCCGTGGTAGTTGGACTAGGGCTTAAGTTATGTTTGGTTTAGAACTTAAGGGTTTGTCGGGGTCGTACTACCTCGAAGACGGTTTCGTTCAGGGTTTCTTTTGGGGGTTTCCTTTGAAGGGATCTACAAGGGTTGGTCTACATTGGGTTCTGCAGGGTTACATAGGGCTTCCTAGAATGTCATGGGGTTACATGGGATCGTACGAGGCATTTCAGGGTCAACCTAGGTAGGGTTTGAAGTAAACTGGTTGTTTTTCCCCGAAAGCACACCCTAAACCCTAAACCCTAAACCCTATACCCTAAACCCTATAGGCCGTCAACATAGTTAAAAAAAAAGAAACCCTATGCTGATTGTCCTATTTGGCCTTGCCTGCAGACCTGCAAAAAGGCTTCTGCTCTTGAGGGTTTCAGAGCTGCAGGTGAATATAGGAGCCTGGTTTAGGGTTTAGGGTTTAGGGTTGCACCTGGGAGCCTGAGAAATTATGTGCATTATTCTTGAGGGCTCGCTTTTATGACTATACTAGAATGTACCATAACATACCCCCCAACAATCTTTAAACCACAGCCCGAAACCGCAAAACGCAATCCCTTCAACCTCAAACCAAAAACCCTAAACTCCAAACCCCAAACCCTTAAACCTCAAACCAAAACACTAAACTCCAAACCCCAAACCCTGAAACCTCAAACCAAAACACTAAACTCCAAATCCCAAACCCTTAAGCCTCAAACCAAAACCCTAAGCCCCAAACCCTTAAGCCTTAAACCAACACCCTAAGCCCCAAACCCTCAAACCTTTACCAACACCCTAAGCCCTATTCTACTTGTAAAGGCCCGAGAAGTCTGACCCGAAGCTCCAGCCGTCGGAGCAAAAGGTGCTACAGCTGCCCTGCATCTCCGGCTCTTTCGATCTGAGGCGGGGAGTTCGGAATTTAGGGTTTTTTTTTGGAAACCTTTAGGGTTTAGGGGTTAGGGATTAGGGTGTGGGGTTTGGGGTTTAGGGTATTTCGGTTAAGGGTTCCACGCACTTCGCCGGCGTGAAATCCATTACTTAACGGATCTTGGGACTTGAAACCATAGGGTTATAAGTTAAGGTAACTGTGCATCTAAGTATACATATATGTACACATACACATATTTATAAATACGAAAAAAGCTAATGATAAGCACTCTAACTTTATTTCGTAAGTACGGAACCACACATCCGTTTCATGGGCAGGGATCCGACATGCTGACATACTGGATCATGTTAGGCCCCTTGACAACATGTCGTGAGCGACATGGTCTGGTTATGGCAAAGGACCACCTCTCTGTCATAGTTGGGTAACATTTTTGATTTTTATGGGTACTTAAACCCAATAAGGAATAAAAATGTACATGTTTATTCCTATCCCAACCATGAACTAGACCTTGTCCATCTTGGTCTACCTGTTGGCACAGGAGTTCAACAGCAGCGTGAACACGCCTGTCCAGCTTTGTTAACGTAAGGTCCCAGGTTCTGGTTTAGGGTTTAGGGTTTAGGATTTAGGGTTTAGGGTTTAGGGTTTAGGGGGTACTAAAGGGTACTAGAAGGGTAATCACTTACTTACAGTTAGCAAAGCTAGCCACAATTGTAGTGGTGGGAGTTCATGGAGTTCAGCATTGAACCACCGGGCCCATCGGTAGTCAAACTGTAAACACTCGGAAAATTTGCCACAGAAGTAGGAGAGGTGCGAATGTTCCATCCAACATGGCTCAGCATCCTGTCAAAGGCTAGGTCCTGCCGAGTCAAGCAATATAGGGGCTTTAATAATTACCAATACTATTGTGGGGTTCCTTAATTATAGTTATGGGCCCCAAAACCCTATTCTAATTGCGTAAAGCCTCTTTTGCACTCACATTTGCCCACCCCAACCCCGCCCATGTGCTAGGAACTGCAGCACATGGGTAGAGGCGGACGCGTGCACCTTAAGGGCAGTGCACCTCATCTTCCACACTCCCCCTGGCCCAGTGACCTGTGGGCATTGGGGCATGCTTCGAAAAGATNCTAGGAACTGCAGCACATGGGTAGAGGCGGACGCGTGCACCTTAAGGGCAGTGCACCTCATCTTCCACACTCCCCCTGGCCCAGTGACCTGTGGGCATTGGGGCATGCTTCGAAAAGATGATGCTACTGCCACCATTTCTGTCCTTGGAGGCCACTGGGCGTGAGCCACCGCACCAGCTGTTAGGCGCCTCCCACCACCACACGCTCCTTGCTGATGAACTGCATTGGCCCCCCGCTTTCTGAGATCCACAATCCCGTGCTTTCTGAGACAAAGGCCGGCCTGCGAACTCACCTGTCACAAAGCCCTGCACAACACAAATGCAGCCGAGCACCTCCTCGAGTCACCTCCCAGCTTCACCAACCTGCAAAGAGCTGTCCACACGGAGCTTGTCGCAGAGGTCCGTGACTTGGGCGTCATAACCTGCGTAAAACCTCTTTTGCACTCACATTTGCCCACCCCAACCCCACCCGTGTGCTAGGAACTGCAGCACATGGGTAGAGGCGGACGTGTGCACCTTAAGGGCAGTGCACCTCATCTTCCACACTAATTATTAAGGCCCCTATAGTAGTTGAAATGCTGCAACGTAAAGCCACGCCGACAGAGACACATTGTTCCGAAAGAATGTCTATAAGCCGTAAACCCCTAAACCCCTAAATTGGCCCGCAGCGGGTTTGCATCAAAGAGCTGCGAAGGCACCGCAAGAGTCTTGCGGCTTGCCTGCTCTTCTGCTGCGGGCTGAGATTCAGAGATTTGGAGAAAATTGACAGACATGAGTCCGCAGTAGATACAAATGTAAATACAACTATCAGTGGTAAATAAGAATGGAGAAATGAACCAAGAACCATAAGCACAAACATGTATACATATTTAGATGTTTGCATAAAGACGTACATATGTACATGCATATATACATACACATTTACATGTACATATATAGGGCTTCAGCCCTGACCTTTCCGAAGCATGAAGTCCGAGCTGAACCGCCGAAGCCACAGTCTCGAGCCATTCGGTTTAGGGCTCAGGGTTTAAGCTTCAGGTTTTAGGGTTTAGGGTTTGGGTTTAGGTTTGAGGGTTCAGTGTTTGGGTTGAGGTTTTGGGGTTTAGGGTCCTGCATCCTGAACCTTCCACCACCCGGCACCCACATCCCCACCCAGTGGTGGTGTTTGGAATTTATGGTTTGTTGTCCGAGTAGCTATTCATACACACTTTTCGGAGCCCCTACTGAAATTGCGGCCGTATGCACTCCTCTGCGAATGTTGGGTCTAGAATGACGAGTTGCGGAGATGGATTGGAGAGCCAAACCCCTAAACCCTGAGGGTTTAGGCTTTATCTCCAGCCGACAATCCTTTGAGCCGTATGAAGCTTGGTGTATTTGGTCTCTTGTCGGGTCCGGGATTTAGACTGGGGGGTTGACGTGTTTTGCTTCAGCGTATATAGGGATTCAGAAATGGAGAGCTGACTTTGTTGACATGATGGCGATGAGAATGATGATGATGATGGCGATGATGATGATGTTTATGTTGTTGTTGTTGATGATGATGATGATGCTGGGTTTGATGGTTATTGTTGTACTGGTGGTGCGAATGGTGCGAGTGAGGCGAAAGTTGATGGTGGCGATGTTCATAATCATGGTGAGAATGGAGATGTGTAGGGTCTAGGGTGTATAGGTTTGAGGGCAGCAGTCCCTCTAAAACGCTCATGAGCCCATGCCCAGAGAGCTATCCTGGTCCGTATCAGCTTCCTTTACAAGCCCTGGTTACAGCTTCGGGTTTAGGGTTTGGGGACAACTCCCAGTTCCAGTCTTGTAACTATATGCTCGGGTGTCGGCGAGGAGTTTTGCATAGAAGGGGCTTGAATAACCATTGATGTTCTTCCTTGGGGATCTTTCATAGTATCATCTTACCAATATGCCCCGAAGCACTGCTGTAACTATTAAGGCTCTTGTACTAAGCCCTCATAGCAACCCTTACAGGTTGCCTTATGATGAAGCCCCCCTGTGGTATGATTCCGAGGGCATGCAACTGGCCCGAAAGCTCTCCTCCTCCAGCGGGCGTGGAGGCTCAGTGCGACGGTTTAGGGTCCAGGGGTTGATTTTAGATTTCGAGGGCCCTGGCGAGTCTTGAGTTCTAATGAACGGTTTAGGGTTTAGGGTTTAGGGGTTTAGGAATCCGACTTTGCTCGCGACTCCAACAGTAATAAGACTAACTACTGCAGCAATGCGAGGGAGAATCAGGGTAAGCGTGTCACCAACACCATCGACGCTGGCTGAAGGTCAGTGGGCCGTGGGCTTAATCTAGAATCTAGAAGCCTGAACAACTACTGATGTTATTATACCATGAGCTGCCCGCAAACCCGATTCTAATTGTTGAGGTCCTATATTTGGGTTTCAAGGTTTCGGGTGAGTATCAACAGTAGCAACCTTGATCCTTGCCCTCGTTGTTGAAGGATGTGAGGAAATTCGATCAGTCAGCGGTTTGAGGCGAACTTTACGACATAGCTGGCAACGTAGGGTACTGTCAGCAGGCCAGAGCTGCCCGACGGTAGCAACAATGATGCCAGTGCTGCGGATGCTGCATCGTTCGTGTCTTCCTTCTGTTTTTGTTGGCAATCTTTGGGGGATAATGAGAAGCCCTGAAGCCAATCCAAATCCTAAGCCCAGACACACCAAGCTTGGGTTTGGGATGGTTTAGGGCCGAGGGTTTCGTGGAACCCCGAGCCATCCTAAACCGTTGGCCTTTGCCCTTCAAGTTTCTTGGGACCCCTCCCTAAACCCTGCACTTGAAACAAACAACCTACACCCTGAACCTTAAAACTCAAAGCCTGACCCATAAACCCTAAACCCTAAACCCCTAAACCCTAAACCCTAAGACCCCTAAACCCTAAACCCTAAGACCTCTAAACCCCTAAACCCTAAACCCCTAAACCCTGAACCCTAAGACCCCCCGAGGTCGCTGGTCGGCAGGTGCTGTCACCGATCCACTACGTTCTGACCGCCTTGCAAGGAGGCGATATTAGGGGTACCTTATTTTGGGTTTAGGGTTTAGGGTTTAAGGGTTTAGGGGTAGCCTGGGCTTTCAAGGCTGTGGGGTTTGGGTTTAAAGTGCACGTGTTTTCGGATTTAGAGCTAAGGGCTCTACGGTTCAGTATAGGTTCAGGGTCTAGAGGTTTCGGAGTTTGGAGCACAAGGTCGTCTTGTTTTCACATCACATGCTCTTGTTACTATGCCGAGGCTGCGGCTAGACCACAAGGTTACGAGCCTTTGGGCAGCAAAAATCGGAATGCTGGCTGCCATTCAACCATCAGATCAGGTGGTTGCATGATTAAGTATCACGCTCACGTTCCGCTGTTAACTTGGGGTTTTCTGTTGTTTATTATTGTTGACGTTGCTATCTTCGCACCGACGAGAACTACCAGTACCAGTAGCAGCACTGCCACCTACTCCATGAACAGGACTTAGTGCGCATCTCGGGCTCTCCACGCCGCAATGGGGCTCCTGCCTGAAAGTTGAAGCCGGAATGAGGGTACTGTAGGTTTCTCTAGTAGGGTCCCCTTTTGACCAGGGACCTTTATAATGGCGGGATGTCTTGACCCCCGGATGACCTCGCACCAGGTGCTGTTTTGTGCCCCGTTTACCTCGTGGCTAACGGTTTAGGGAGGTTTAGGATTTCGGGTTTGGGGCCAGTTTTGGTTTCCTTTCAGGGATTCTTTACATGGCTTCTAGACTAGAGGGATTCCTTATTTTATAGCCTGCTAACGATTAGATTTACTACTTGCAGCGTTACTGACGAGCGCCGTTCGTTCTGCTGCTGCCTTGGTTGCTACTGTGGTCGTGGCAGATGTTCTTACAGTCTTCTCTTTGCACCTCGTTCGTCTTCTTGGCACATCAGGTGTTTGTTTGCTTAACTGCTGAAGCCTTTTGATGAGGGTTTGGAATACGTGATACCAGAGCATCATAGTATCAAGCATTGAATTGTAGCCTCAGGCATCAAGAAGACCATGGTCTAACATGTTCTAAAACCACAAGAGCCCAATGCTCCTTCATGAAGCCAGAAACTCTAAATCATCTGTTGGACCCTGTATAATTCAGTGAGTACTCCTGGTTTGAGGTTATTGCCCTCAACCCAAAAACCTAAACCCTATAAGCCCCAAGCTCTTTGTGCCTGTCAGATACCCCATCGGGGGCCCGCAGCCGCGACGTACTTCGGGATGCAGTTTTAGAGGCGGCTGGAACGGTTTAGGCCCAGAGTGGGTCCAGGTCAGACTGAGAGTCGAGCAGGAGCTTAGTTGGGCTTGGGTCGGGTCAAAGCATTTAGGGTCTCTAGGTCTCTAGCTTTTGAGTCATAGCTTCGAGCCCTTCCAACACATTTTCTCGGGCATGGTGACGCTGAAAGCTTGCAAGCAAGGCCCCGAAAAGACCTTGTTCCGCGCCTTGTTTTGAACCATCTGTCCTAAAGTCAAAGAGCAAACCTTCAAACCCGAAAGCGATGATTCCTGAACCGTACCTGCCCTAAGCTCAAAGTCCCTGAGTCCTGAGTTCCAAAGCCCTAATTAAGCGCCAATTAAAACCCTAAAACCCTGAAGCCCTTAATCCGTAAATCTTAAAGCCCTAAACCCTAAACTCCATAGATCTGAAGCCTTCTGACCCCAAACTTGATTGCGCAAGGGCTCCATGGATCCTGGTCCCGCAACACGACACCTGGCGACGACACTCAGGCCGACCGGATCGCATTTCGAGGGCGTCGGTTTCACGGCTTCCGATGTGTTTAGGTTTGGGGTTCAGGATTTACTGTTTGGGTTTGGGGATTCAGGGGAGGTCGTTAGGAATCAAACGCACAGGGTTCGATTGTTGAGTCTCCGCGTCTGTGTCCTGTGAGGCTGAATCTGGGGTTGAAGGGTCAGCCCTCAAAAGCCTAAACCGCCAAACCGAAACCCCTGATTCCTCCAGTCCTAACCGACAGGCACGTCGAGTCGGAGCACACAGACAGCTTCTGTGAAGTGCTTTTAACCTGCTGTGCCCAAGCCTTGAGAGCTCTCTCTCAGCCTTTGCCAAGCTCGTCCAGATGGTTCGAGGCGTTATTCATACTGTAGGGGCTTTAATAATAACCTATACTATTTGGGGGGGGGTTCCTTATTATAATTATAGTATAATGGGATTAGATCCCTGGTCGACCCCGTAATGGAAACCTTATAGACTGATTATCAACACCTTGCAGAAACCTTATAGAACCCTTACAGATCCCTCATATATATATATATATATATCATGCAGCCCTTCTAGATCCCTCTTAGAACCCTTCTAGAAACCATGTAGAAACCCTCTCGAACACCCCTAAACTCCATGGCCCAAACTCTCAACCCCAAACCTCGAACCCTGAACCCGAAACCCTAAACCCTAGCAGATCCCTTGTGGATCCCTTAAAGGAGCCCTATAGAGCCCCTTGCAGGATCCCTTGAAGGAGCCCTTAGGGAGCCCTCATGCAGCCCTTAAGGAGCCCTTGTGAATCCGGCTTTGCTCCAGGCTTCGAAGATCTTAGCCGAAGATCTGATCCCTCTGATCCGGGCCTGGTAACCTCGGGCTTTTGTTGTTTTGCTTTTAAGTTTTAGGGCATTTTATAAGGGCTTTAGGGGCTTCAGGGTGTTTGTTGTTTGTTCCAGGTTTTAGGGCTTTTGTGTCGGGTTTGTTGGTGTTTTTAGTGCCTCAAGGTTTTAGGCTTTTGTTTGTTTAAGGGCTTCAGTCTTCACGGTTTAGGCTTCCTCATGTCTAAAGCGCTTTAGGGTTTCTTGTTTAAGCTTTTGCTTAAGGTCTTCTCGAGTTTAGGGTTTAGGTTGTGTTTGTTACGGGCGGGTGTTTATCAGGGTCTGAGTTTTATGTGCGCGTAGGAAGAATTAGCAGGGCGGAAGCGGTAGAGGTTTTAGGGAGAAGGGGTTCTGGCTTTGCGGTTTTAGTAATTTAGGGGTTAGAGTATGGTCTTAGTATAGTATTGATCCCTCCAGAAGAGATCTTAGTATAGTATTGATCCCTCCAGAAGAGGCGGTTTTTGCGACTTTCCAACGGGTTCATCTACAGGGCGCTTTAGGTTTGTGTAGGGGAGCTTTGGAAACAACTTGGAGGGCTCTAGAGTTTCAGGGTCTTAGTGTTTGAGGAAATTGTGATTCACTTTAAATACCGAAAATCTAAACTTAAGAATTTCAAGCTCAACCCCGTAAGCCCTACAAGCCGCAAACCCAAGCCCAAAACCTTGTTGGACCCAAACCTGGGTTGAGGGTTTAGGGAGCCTTGCATGCCCTTGATTATCCAAAAGGTGCCTGATCGTTTTCCGCCCAGAAGAGAAACAGCTTGCTGGACATGGCGAGTTCAGGGTTGTGTTTGGAAACCTTCAGCCAAAATCCTAAACCTAAAGTTAGCTCCAATCCCTGAAGCCCTCACTCAGACTTAAGCCTTGATTCCTAGGACTTAAGCCCTGGACCCTACTCTGTTTAGGGTTTAGGGTTTAGGGTGCCGAGCAGTTTGCAGTTGGGGGGGGGGGGGGNGGGGGGGGGGGGGGGGGGAATCTACAACCCCCGCAAGCTCCCATCGGCGGTTTTGGCGGGGATGGGTTTACACCAAAGCCCCAAAACCCTCGACACCAAAACACCGAACCCTCAAAGCCTTAACCCCCTAAACCCTCAACCTTGGAGACCCTACAGCCCCAAGCCCTCGACCCTAAAGCCCCAAACCTCAAAACTACACGGAATCTGCGAAACCCAAAAATTAGAATCCGAAAGCCCGAACTCCCTTAACCTCCACAGCCCAACAGCCCCGAACTTTGAACCCCAATATACGGGCCGAAATAAACTGGGGGTTTCTTGTTATAATTAGAGTATAATGGGCCCCAAAACCCTATTCTAATTATTAAGGCCCCTATATTACAGCCTTCCCCCAAAGGTCCCAGTTCTCGGATTCTGCCCTGAGAGTCGGAAGAAAGAGCCTGCGACTTCAAAGACTCAAGCTTCCGTATATACCCTAGCCCCCCAGAATCGACTTTTATGTAGGGTCTCTATGAATTCCATTTGGGGTTTATGATAAGAATCTACAAAGAAGTAGGTCTCGGTAGGTTAAAGTATACCCTAAGCCAAGTTCATATAGTATAGGCGCCTTGATACTTAGAGCAGGGTTCTCGGGCATAGCCTCTCAATCTGAGCCAAGTTTGCATCTTGTTTCTGTAGGGCAGTTTTCTAAGGCTATCGGGTATTAGGGGTTTGGGTTTAGGGTTTAGGGTTTAGGGTTTAGAGTATCTAACATGTGTTGTGCCAGCGTATGGGGGTTATGTAGCCCCAGCAAGGCACAGCAAACCGCAAACGCTAAACCTTATCTCAGGAACAACACTTCTCGGTGGGTAGTGCCGTTTTGACATTTTTCTTCTTGGGTTAAACCAAATAGTAGGAACAAGGGTACCCTTATTATTAAGGGGCTACTCAGGGGCCTAGCCTTGACTAGTAGTAGGAGTCACGGTATCATTCAAGGAAGACTCCTCATTTCAGGGCTATTGAGCTCTCTGACATGGCCGTACAGAGGGTTAAAGAGCTTAGGGCTTGGGTTTAAGGCGTAGGGTTTAGGGTTTAGAATTTGGGGTTTAGGAGTCCCCATCATAATCAGTGTACAATATACCCCCAAACCCTATTGAACATGATTCAGGCCCCTTTACTGAAACCGTTCGCGCTTCTGCAGCCCGTCCGGCTTGAGGACCAGAGGACGAAGGATAAATTGAATAAGACCCTACGCCCTACGCTGTGAACCCTGAACTTTGTCATAGTTGGGTAATATTTTACATTGGGTACTTGAACCATGAACTAGCGAACCCGAAGATTTTGTAGGTTCCTCAACACCCACAGATAGCTGGGGTCTGACCCCTCTAGCCCGAAACTGAATGCTCGATTCCTCTTGAACTCAACTGTCCCTGTGTAGCACTAGCCCTAAGAAGCCGTTGGAAAACCCAACGCCACCAACCCCGAGCCCCTCACCTGGGTGGTTGTCAAAATTATGGTCCCTTTTTGGGTCCTTATCAAAGAACGGCACCGAATATTTAGGGTACCCAAAAAGGGGCCATAATTTTGACCACCACCCATCTGTATTCTACGCCCTGAGTCCCAAGCCCAAAGCGTCCCAAAAACTCGAAATCTAAACCCAAGCCACAAGCCCCAAGTATCCCTCCTAGCAACACTTCTAGTAACCCCACCCGTCCTAACCCCACAGCTCCTGTACCCGAGCCCAAACCCTAAGCCCTAAACCCTAAACCCTTCTGAAACCCCTGGCCTGCCATGGCCCCCAAGAAGGCCTGAACGCGCATGCGTCGAACTGTTTATTGCTTTTTGCAGCTGGAGTTTAGGGTTTACGGTTTAGGGGTGGAGTCCCAGGTATCGATATCGGATAATTGTTACTTTCCCTTGTTGTTTAATTACAGAGCCCGAATTATAAAGACAAAATTTGGGGACTGTTGAAATCGACACCCTGAAATGAACCCTGAAAGGGAGGAGGGTTTCTGGAGCTCTGGGGGTCTCGGGGTTTGGGTTCAGGGTTGTTCTAACGGTCGGTTTCGGCTGTTTCGAAGGTTGCGGGTTTAGGGTTTAGTAGTTTAGGGTTTAGGGTTTAGGGTTCAGGGTTGTTCTAACGGTCGGTTTTGGTGTTTCGAAGGTTGAGGGGTTTAGGGTTTAACGCAGGAAGCTGATTAAGAAACCCTGGGCCCTGTAACCCCAAAACAGTAGGATTCATATGGGTAGTTGTCAAAATTGAAGTCCCTTTCTGGGCACCCTAAATAATAGCTGCCGTATTATAATAGGGACCCAAAACGGGACCCTGATTTTGACAACCACCCATATAAGGAACCCGGGCTTGGGCCGCGGGTCGGTTTTTGCGGGTGCACGAGCTTACAAAGAGATCCTGATGAACAGCGCAGTTTACCTTGTGGCTGCTTTAGGGACAGGGTATGTTTTTAGCTACTGCCATGTGGTATCGTAGGGAGCGGTATATGCATCAAACAGCTGGGTGCTGATGCTTGTGTGATGCGTACTGCATTGCATCAGGGATTCTGGTATGTATCGCAATACAAGCTCACGTACCCTGAACCTCCAACCCGAAAGCCCTAAAGCCACCACCTCCCAGAATGCTACACTGCTACACTTCAAACCGCAATGTAGGGGCCTTAATAATCCTATTCTCACTAGTAAGGCCCGTACAGTAGGAGCAGGCCAAACGGATGTCAATCCTGGCTCCCAGGTGTTTCTTTCAAAAGCTTGCTACATGCAAGAAGAGCTTTGCGCGATGACATACCGAGCTCCTTGTGATTGAACCGAAAGCGTCCGTGTTAACCGAAGTCAAGTTGCATGTACTGGATTTCCTCTGAAATCTTCATCCTTCCCTAGGACTGACTCTTGGGGCTGGGGTTCTGGACGTTGGGTTTGTGTAGTTAGGGTCCAGGATGTCTGCACTCCCGAAACCGTAAGCCCAACATAGGAGTTTCCAAAAAATAGGGGACCCTAATATGGTACCCTAAATAGTAGGATCATTATTATAAGGACCCCAAAATAAGGCACCCCTAATTTTCGGAAACTCCCACATCCCCAAAAGAGCCGAGAGGCCGAACCCTCAACCCCCCAAGCCGCCCCTCAGCTCATCCCCTTAAACCAGGAACCCATAAACACACACTGTGCTATACATGTATTCATCTAGACCGTTTAGGGTTTAGGGTTTCGAGTTTAGGATTTAGGGATCTTGAAACAGCATGTTCCCCGAACCTAAGCCCTGAACCCCCAACCCTAAAAAAAATCCAGAAATAGCGGGTGCTGTTCTTTGGAAAACCCTGAACACCAGCACATTTCGCAGGCGAAGTCGAAAGCCAAGGCCAAAGTGAAAGCCAAGGCACAGGCTGCATCGCTCGGCCCAGAAATTACCATTCATTTAGGGTCTAGGTTCAGGGTTTCGGGTTCAGGGTTTCGGGTTTTTGGGGTTTAGGACAGAGTTTAGGATTCGAATTCGGCTTGCTGCTGCTGTAGCAGCCGCTACGTCAACGACGACTACTACTGACTGGACAACCCCGGCCCCTAAACCGTAAGCCCTGCACGGGTTAGCTTACTTTTACGCTTTACGGTTGAAAGTCGAGGTCTTAGGTGCTTGATTCTTCAGGTTTCGGGGTTTAGTCGGCTTTGTTGAACTTGGAGAAGCTAGATCAGTGTCTCGATATCCAGGGTTTAGGGTTCTGAGTGCCATCCACAAACTCCCATCGCCCCAGCAAGCTGGACTGAAGCCTTGACCCCAAACCCCGGCCCTGAAACTCCCAAAATAGGTTCTGGAATGCTTGAAACAGAAAAGAGCCACCCAAACCCTAAGCCCAAAACTCTTAACCCTAAACCCTGCCAGTTTTAGCTGAGTGTGGAGGCAAAGACTCCGCTGAAAAGGCCTGCCGAGGCCAACATCCGAAGCCCTTCACTTTTTGGGGTTCGGAGTCTAGAGCTTCAAGGGCCTTCTGTACCATAGGGGCCTAAATGTTCACCTATACTGTGTTGGGGTGTTCCTTAGTATAATTATAGTATCATGGGCCCCAAAATCCTATTCTAATTGTTAAGGCCCCTATGGTAGGTCCTTGTAAGAGTGATCTTGCTGTCAAGATTCTTTATGAGGTGCCCTAGGTTCACCCCGCCAGTAATGTCCTGACTGCTTCTTGTTTTGGGTTTCCTATCGAAAGGTTGACAAAACGAAAACAGATACGGGCATTTTGAAGCGATGTTCGGAAGCCTCGATCGACACGAAAGAAAGTGCCGAAGCCTTGCATCCTAAGTTCGAGCCTTCATACAAACCATCCTCAAGAAATGGCTAGCCCTAACATGAAACGAGCCATGTTTTTCCTTGAGGCATCGAGCTTGTCTTGCTTCGTTGTCCCTCTGGCTTGAGAGCCCTGAGAGTTTTCGGGCTCAGGACCTTAAGATCAGGTGCTGCGGTTGGTCTCTTACTACACTTACGCAGATAAGCGTTCTAGGCTCTAGGGCCAGGGGTTTCGGTTTAGAATCTCTTAGGGCGGGCTTTCCGACTCCAGGGAATGGCTGTAGGAGTCCTGGGTATACTGCCCTATGGATTGTGATCATGAACCCTTGGAATAATTAAGCTTCTTCTTCTGCGGACTTCAAAGCCGTCCAGCGGCGCGTCCCTATGGAATAATCTTGCTAATTACTCAGGCCACTTGTGATCACACAGGGACTACAAGGGGATACTACAGGCTTCCAGAATACTCTCGGACGTGGGGGTTCCGGGAAGAGTGGTCCTGGTTTGAAGGAACCTCGCGTTTTGCGCTTCGACCCATAGCGCTGAATCGACAGACTTTAACGGATTTCTTATTCACCCAAACTGGGTAGGGTTTAGGTTTAGGTTTTGAAACCGAAACCCAACATGCTTAACCCTGAACCCGACACCCTATGGCCCGAAATGCACTCATCGCCAATCGCGCAGCCCACTGGCTCCGAGGTGCACAGATGTAGTCTTGTGCCTCTCCAGTGGGTACTTAGATCCATCAACATGGCAGCATGCTCCCCACAGATGAGGCCGGCGATCCCAAAACCCCGAACCCTAATCCCTTAAACTCAAAACCCCCAGCCCCTAAAACCCTCAGCCCCCAAACCCCTCAACCCCTGAAGCCTAAACCCTAAACCCTAAGCCCTAAGCCCTAAGCCCTAAGCCCTAAACCCTAAACCCTAAGCCCTAAAGCCTAAGCCCTAAACCCTAAGCCCTAAACCCTAAACCCTAGGCCCTAAACCCTAAAGCCAAAAGCCTTGAGCCCTCAAATCTGAAGCTTCGCGGCTCTGAATCCTGAAGCTCTGCCCTCACAAACGCTCCCTAAAGAAGACCCGTTATGGAACCAGTGAAGGAACCCTTAAAGGAATGTTTAAAGGAGACCTGTATATACTTAGATAGGCAATGGGAGACCTGTAAGCGTTTTGGCCTTACATGTTTGGTCTATGTTAGAAAGTTAGAACTTTTTTGGGCGTGGCTATTGAAGAAGAAGGCCTTGCATTCCTGAACCCCGGGTCAAACACCCACTTCCGGGTTAGTTTTTGGGTTTAGGACTTGCGGTTCAGGGTTTGGGGTTCAGGGTTTGCAGAAGTATTTTCCATCTAGGGGTCGCGGAGTTGTAGAGTTCAGGGATCTGGGCCAGGCATTCGGAGGGTATCAGATAAACTCCAAAACCTAACACGTAAACCCCAAACCCTATAACCGTGAGGCCCTAAGCCCTATAGCCCCTTACGGTAACTTACTACATGGGATGGGGCCCAGCAATGTCCTGACGGAGTTCAGGACGCTCAGTGGTAATGCACAGCGCATTATCACTGAGTACTTGTCGTCCTCTGGGAAGCAAGGAGCTGCAGGAGACAAGTGCCAGAAGATTCTTCTGGGCAAGATCTCCGAAAAGCTCAACATGGCTCAGGGGGACACTGACCAAGCGGCAGGCTGGCTCGAGAGGCACAAAGCAACAGCGCACAGGGCTGCAAGTGCCTTGACCCATCCCAATGCTGCAGGGCTGCCTCTTGGGGTACCTTATTTTGGGGTCCTTAGAATAGGGATCCTACCATTTAGGGTACTATATTAGGGTCCCCTATTTTTGGAAGGGGCAAAGACTCGCGTTTTGGCGAATGTCATAGCGCCATTGTCAGCAGCTCAGGCACCGCCAGCGGCGGTCCTGAGCTTCCTGCAGGATCTGAAAAACCTCGACGACACTCTCCTTACGGGCTGATGGTCGAGAGGAGATGGACTTACTACATTTTCTGAATTCGGCGGCAGGCTCCGGGTTCGAGTCACGCGGTGTGGGTTTCTCATCCCAGGCCAGAAGCACGCCCAAGCCCTCAACCCTGCACCCCTAAACCCCTAAACCATCCCTGAACCCCTAAACCCAAAGCCCTGAAGCCCCAAAGCCCCAAACCCCAACCCCTAAACCCCTAAACCACTAAACCCCTAAACCATAAACCCCACAGCCTCAGCTGTAAGCCGTTCTCATGTTCGACCCTAGAGCCAAAGCCATGGCATCAGTAGCCTTTAAGATTTCAGAGCCTGGACCGGAACTCGGGTTCATATGGGTTTAAGGTTTGGGGGTTTAAGGTTTTAGGGTTTCAGGGGTTTAGGGTTTTTGGGTTTATATGGGCTTAGGGTTTAGGGGTTTAGGGGTTTAGGGGTTTAAAGTTTATTGTTTCACCTATGGGCTTCGGGTTTCAGGTCAGGAGGCTTTGGAAACGGTGGCGCTCGAAAGATTGAAACCCCAGGGCCCTAAACCTCAGAGCCTCAACCCGAAGCCTGCAACCCTGAAATACAAAAGCTTCAGCCCTTAAAGCCTTGAAGCTCGAAGGAACCCTAAACCCTACACCCTAAAGCTAGTTACAAAATGTAGTTCAAGCCGCCCAAATCCTTTGCAACTACTATACTTCCTGACAAACCCTTCACAAAATCCTACAACACCCTGAATCCTAAAGGCCTCAAACCTTAAACCCTAACCCCCTAAGGCCCTAAAAAAAAACCCTAAAGGCCCTAGACCCTGAAAACCCTACACCCCAAACACCCTTAAAGTAACTCTTATAGGAACCCTCAAAGAACCCTAGGCCCTGCACCCTCAGATGCCTCGAGGATGAGGCGCCTGCGCTTGGCCTCGACTTCGACAGACGTTGAACCCTTCGAGGTGTCCAAGGGTCCCTTTAGGGGATCTATAAGGGTTACGCTATAAGGCAGGTTTTTCTATAAGGGTAAAGCGGTATTGTAGGGCTTTCAGGGATTAGGGCAGCTGTTGCTTCATTTTCTGTGAATGTTCCTGCGATGGCCGCGAGCCACTACATAGGAGTGGCTTCCAACACTCCCACACACCTTACAATCCTTGAGAACGACTAGGGCACAGGGTATTGGGTTTACGTTTAGACTGTCAGCACGGCCGTAGTTGAAATTGGACTTCTGTAGGGCAGCCCCAACTCCGGCGTGCCTGACGCGCCGCCCGTGGTTCTGCTGAGAAGTGTGTTTTGTGAAGGCGTTGCAAGCCAAAGCCTGCTTCACCTCTTCTCAGAATGGCCTTACTGTCAAACACGTGTGTTCTGGTGGTCTGACAACCGACTCGGTGGAAGCAGCCGGGTCCGTCATATATCTCAGAGCCTTACATGGTCTGCCAAAGAGGCTTTGTCGGATGAAGCTTCGCTCGCAAAGGTGCTGCAGGAGCGAAGAAAGCACCTTTCATTGAAACTTAAGCCGAGGAAGCTCCAAACTCTGCACCACCATGGCCTCTGGCCTCAAGCAATATGTAACGTCCTAGCAGCCCGAAATCAAGAATCAGTAGTAGATTTGCAGCGTGATCCGTAAGTAGTCATCGTAGAAGATGCCCCTGACACCTTAAACCCTCCAGACCTGCATCTTGGTTATTCAGGCCCTGTCAAGACTAGGTGTGCGCTGCTTTCGAGCTTTTGCGGCCCGTGGTTTAGCGGTGAACAGTAAGGGTTTAGGATTGTAGGGTTTTGGTGAGGGCATGTACGACTCCTAGGGAAAGATGGTGAGAGTAAGTATAAAGATTGCTTTTTTTTTTTTTTGGGGGGGGGGTGCGAGTATTGGAAGCCAGGATTTCGGAGCCGCAGCCCATCGGATTTCTTAAGTCTTAGCATGGTGAGGATCTTTTCTGGCTTCGCGGACGTTTCAGGATTTCCAGAGTTTCAGTTGCCGTGGCTGAAGGGTTCGACCATGAAACGGGTGCCCTAATTTCAATACCTCGAACCCATATCACAGAGCCTTGGAACGCGAAGCCCATACGTACAAGCCCATAAACCCTAAATCCTTGATATAGAAGCCTGAGTAGTTACCAATACCTTCTTTTAGTATAGTTTTCCCCAACGCCCTATTCTACTTATTAAGACCCCTACATTACCCATGGACACCTCAATCCTGGAGCCCCTACACCCTAAATCCCAGACCCTGAAGCCTAAAACCCTAGCCCTTAAAACCCTAAAGCCCTAACCTAAAACCCTAAAACCCTAAAGCCCTAAAACCCTAAAACCTAAAACCCTAAACCCTAAAACCGTAAACCCTAAAACCTAAAACCCTAAATCCAAATACCCTAAAACCCTAAAAACCCTAAACCCTAAAACCCTAAACCCTCAACTCCGAAGCCTTCAGCCAGATCCGCAGCCTCTGTTCAGGCCTTGCTAGACGGCTGCAGCTGGCTCAGGGGGTGCGACGGTTGCATCCCGAAAACCCCTAAATGCTCACCCCTAAACCCTGAATCCGCTAAGCCTAAACCCCCAAACCCCAAACCCGGAACCCCCAAACAGACTCTCAGCCCTGAAGCCTGAAATTCCGAAGCCGCTGGTTGCCCCTTGCCCCAAAACGCATCCCCTCAGAGCCCAAACCCTAAACCCTGAACAACCCTAAACCCCAAGACCCTAAACCCTAAACCCTAAACCCTAAGACCCGGGGCCAACTCCAAACGCGAAGACCCCAAACCCTGAAACCTAAACCTTAAACAGGAACCCTTGAAGCCAAAGACCCGGAACCCATTGAAACCCTATACCCTGCGTTCCGAGGTCTTAATCCCGAAACACAGCACAAACAGAGTTTTCAGGAAGGTCTCCGTCTTTTGGGGGGTTGGGTGTACCCTAAACCCGTAAACCAACCCTGAAGCACTAAACCCCTAAACCATAAACTTTCGGGACCCCAAAAGCACATAAGCATAAGCACTTTATAGGGATATCCCTACCTTATTGGCTTTCCTTTTAAGGGGGTTTATATGGGATATCCCTATCCTTATTTTTGGTTATGTGCTTTTTTGGGGCCCTAAAACTGTCCTGAGCCTGAAGGGCTGAAGGCTTTGGGTGTCAGGGAGTTTTTGGCACAAGCCGGCCTTTCCAACCCCACAGGAATCGCAACTGCTGGTAAGACCCTTTGGGGTTTTGGGGTTTAGGGGTTCGGATTCAGGGTTTAGGGTTTAGGGTTTAGGGGTTCGGATTTAGGGTTTAGGGTTTCGGGTTTTGGGATCGAGGTTTCAGGTTTGGGGCTTCGGGTTCGGGTCCAGAGCAGTGGTAACAAAAGGATTAAGCAAGTCAGGGCGAGGTTGTTTTAAGCCGTAATCCTTCTGTAGGCGTGAAGCTTCAAACTCTAAATTGCCCTTGAATTTTGAGCCTTGAGGCCTCAATCATTACATGGGTTTTGTTAGAAAAGCAGTCACACCAATAGACCGTAAAGTAGGATCGGTGTTAGAAGGACACCTAAACCCTAAAACCCTTCACCCTTAACCTTAAACCCCAAAACCCTAAACCCTAAATAAACCCTTAAACCCTCCCCCGAAAGAGGACCTACACTCCGCCGGCTTAGGGCTCAAGGAGGGCTCCGTTGTTGAGCCCTTGGTGTCTTAACAAACACCCCTTGGGCGAAAGCCATGCCCATGCGAGAGCTCTTCCCGGCCATGCAGCTCGGCGCTTGGTTTGCTGGGGGTTTAGGATGGGTTTAGGGTTTAGGAGTTTAGGGGTTTAGGGTTCAGGAGTTTAGGGGTTAGGGTTTAGGGGTTTAGGGTAAACTGAGGGTTCAGGGTTTCGGAGTTTGAGGGTTTTGGGTTTAGGGGTTTAGGGGTTTAGGGGTTTAGGGAAGGTTTGGTGGGAAGTGCATACGCATTCTTACGGCAACACTCCCAAAAGCCCGGAAACTTAAACTACTGTAGGAACCTGATTAAGAAACCCTGGGCCAATAACCCCAAAATAGTAGGGTTCATTTCAGGAACCCTAATAAGGGCCCAAGGTTTCTTAATCAGGTGCCTACATTACATCTTCTTCCGAAGACCTCCGGCCTAGCAAGGGAGCTTGGACAAGGGAGCTTGGGATGCTTTGAGGGTTTGGGGTTCAGGCTTGAGGCTTTAATTAGGTTTAGGGTTCAGGGGTTTAGGGTTTAGGGTTTAGGGTTCAGGCTTTAGGGGCTTGCACATTCGGGTTCCAGTCAGAGTAGGGGATAGTGACAGATCAGGTGTTTAGGTGCAGGGTGAGGGTTGGGTTTACTAGTCCCCAAAGCTGCGTTCTGGAAAGGTTTCCCTTGGTCACCTTGACCTTGCTGTCGCCTGCAGTTGCCTACAAGCGGCCGGCAGCCCAGAATGTAGGATTTAGGGTCTAGGAGAACCCCAAACTCAAAACCCTAAAAACTATACCGTATACCCTAAACACCTACACCCTAAACCCTAAACCCTGAACCCTAAACCCTAAAGCCCTAAACCCTGAACCCTGCACCCTAAACCCTAAACCCTAAACCCTAGCCAAAGGAGCCGCTGAGTGCATTCGGCCGGTCGGGATCAGGGGCTCCCAAGCAGAGTTGCATAAGACCAGAAGTACTTAAAGGATCATTGAGACTTAAGTAACTTAGAGGGCTCCTTCAGGGCCTCCCCGAAAGGTTCTATAAGAGATCTATAGGGGTTTAGGGTTGAAGGATCATGTGACTTAGTAATACGGGGTATAAGTAAGGTAACTACAGTTATACTTACCGATAGCCCCAATTAAGGCACTTACAACCCTACTTACTTAGTCCCATGATGCTTCAAGTAGGTTCAGAGTTGAGGGTCGATAGGATGAAATAACTGACAAAATTACCGGGACTCTTCCTGCGGGCTCCTTAATACGTACTAGTAAATGGAAAAGTTATACACCAACGGTTGTTATCGTTACGGCAACGTGGCTAAGACAAAGAACCAACGCCCTGAGGCCTCCATGTACGGTTTAGGGTTTAGGGTTTAGGGTTAGCTGCCAAGAATTAGGGACTAAATTGAGGCGGGCTTGGAGGATACTGGGAAGCAATTATAGCTTTAACTACCTTATCCTAGTCGCTAAGCCTGTAGTTTACACATGAAACAGATGAGGTCCGTTGAACTGGGCGTGCTTTTGGGCACTTCGGATCTTGCGACAATCCCAAAACAACAGGTTAGGAGCTAAACCTCTAAGACCCCCCACACTCCTGAACCCAAAGCCCGAAGCCCCCCAAAACCTTAAAGCCACCAAATCCCTGAAAGCCATTAAAGGACTCTATCTGCTGGCTACGGCCCGGTTCACTTCTTGGGCCTCTTCCGGGTTCAGGCTTCCGGGTTTTCGGGTCAGTGTGGGGTTTAGGGCTTGGGGACCTTGGGTTTGGGTGTATAGTATACAATCGTTATAATAGGGCGCCCCCCCAAGACCCTGTTCTAATTATTTATTAAGGCTCCTACATCACCTCAGACTCAGACCAGTCTTAGACCCTAGGCTCTTTGCTCCAAGCTCGTCAGCCCTGACACGGAAATCCAGGCAACACCCAGCCCGAGATTGAAAAAATCGAAATTCCTAAGCCCCATTCGTAGGATGTCCAATGATTTCAATGGGATTTTACAAGATTTTTGGTGTGTTTGAATGTACCGTAAACCCTAAAACCCTAAACCCCTTAAACCCCTTAAATCCCTTATCCCTATAAACCCTGAGCTGTGTCTCAGGATTGCAGCGGCAGTCGATGGAACTGCCATGGCCCCAGACAGATTGACCGGGTTCTTGTTGAAGGAATTAAGTTAAGCTACCATTATAAGGAAGCTATCGTCTTCTCTACATATCCGTTCCATCGTAGCTTATCTAACATTTGGTATGATAGATGTTTCTTAGCTATCCCTACCAAGGTACCATAGTATGATGAATGACTACTAGGCATGCAGCGGTGCATTTTGCCGCTTTGCCGCGCGATGTCCTGTACTTGGAGGGTCGGGGGGCTTTAGGCAGTAATACTTAATAGAGTTGTAAGTACCCTAAAGGGGACCCTGATTGTCGTTATGAGACTTATAGGTCTACAAAATAGCGACCGACTAGGTCCCCCGACCCTCCAAGTATGATTGTGTGCCAAACCGGGAGTCTTCAGCTACTTCAGGGTTCTGAGGCTCCGGAAGCTGCCCTAAACCCTAAACCCTGAAACCCTCTAGCAGACATCATTCGGAGGCTCGAGGAGTGACAGGCTCCAGGCTTCGGCTTTCGGATTCAGGGCTTACCGGGTTTAGGCGCTAGGATCAAGGCTTCAGGCTATGGGCTTGCGCTGCTGTAGGGGTTTAGGCTTATGGGAGTGAGGTTAGGGCTTCAGGTCTTCGGCTTGCGCTGCTTAAAACGGTTTAGGCGCGGGGATCCTGAGTTTGCAAGGCTTAGGCTCCAGGGGCTTAGGGTTTAGGGTTTAGGAGCATGAATGTTATTATCTCCCCCCTCACCTCCCCTGCAACCCCCACTCCAACCCCCCCACGGAGAAAGATCGGTCACTTCACCGCCTTGTTAAAGAGCAGAAGCCTGTGAACCAATTAAACAAACAAAAGAAGAAACACCCCCGGAAGAAATCGAAGAAGCTGAGAAGCATAACCGGGAAACACCGAAGAACTGCAAGGACACACACGGCAAACTACCCGCCGAATTCCAACTACTACAGCTGCTACTACTGCTAATGCTACTACGACAGAGAATCGCACTAATGGCACTCATCAAGGTCTCGAACCCTAAACCGGGGTATTTCGAATCCTCAGCGTACTCCAGCGAGTTTTTGTTGCACCCTACCATGGCCCTAGACATGTACATATACGTATGTATTCTCTCTCTCTCTGTCTCTCTCTCTCTCTCTCTCTCTCTCCCTCTCTCTGTACATATTTACATATGCATATACAAGTGTGTGTACATATCTCACTATATACATATATGTATACAATTGTGTTTTTTTTTGTTTCTCTCTCTCTCTCTCTGTCTCTCTCTCTCTCTCTCCCCCTCCTCCTCTCTCTCACACTCTCTCCGTCTCTGTAGTGTTTCCATTCGCGAAGGTGTATCTAGGCGGGTTCTGGGTGTGGCAGGCATGTCATTGCATGCTGCACTCTTGCACCTATGTTTGTCCACATACGTGTGTACGCGTGGTTGTATACTTCGACATAGTTGGATCATCTAGAACACGTGGTTAACAAGCAGTTACGTTCATGAGTCAACAGAAGGTAATCACAGCTAGGATGCAATATACCATGCAGCGTTGCCTTGTACTGTCTTGTGCTACTTTGCGACACATTAAGTCATCATCAGCCATGTTTGCTGTGCTCCAGAGCATTTGGGTAGTTCTCTAAATGAGGGTCCCTTTTTCGGTCCCCAATATAGTGCGGTACCCTTATAAAAGGACCCTAAGTTGGGGGTTCCTTATTATAATTATAGAATAATATACCCCCAAACAAACCCTATTCTAATTAGTTTGCTTCATACTCTGCTTGTCCATGCTGCCACAACCACCATCTTCATGTCTGCCACCGCCTGCACCATCTCCCCGATCATCTTCTGGATATATCTCGCTGTAGTCGCTGTATACAGTAATTAGGATCTTGTATACCCCAAACCCTGTTCTGTTAATCAAGCGCCCGAGATTGAAAACCTAAGTCGACCCCCCAGCGCTGAAGCGACTGAGATTGTGAGCCAGAGTGATTTTGCAGGAGGCCAGATCCCGATTCTTCGAAAAGTGGTTTTTATGTGGTTTAGGGGGCTTTCGGGTTTAGGGATTGAGGGCCCGTGGGCTTCGGGTCTAGGATTTTGGTTTTACATAGGCTTAAAATGCTTAAAACTTCTGGTTTGGCTTGATCGCGGGGCTACAGATGTGTTTAGTGCCTGTGAGAGTTGGAGGGTTTAGCGTGGGGTTTCAAAGGGCTTTATAAGAGTTCCTCTAAGGTTCTATAGGTCTTTACAAGGGTTCTTTTCGGCGGCAGTGGTTTGGGGGTTGGGGTTTCAGAGTCGAGTTCGGGGTTAAGGCTTGGGGGTTTGCAGAGGCTTAAACGGAGGGTTTCGGAAAGAGGTTTCATGTTTGGGGAATTTGGGGTTCAAAGCGCCGGGTTTGACAAGCCTCTGCCCGCCTCTGCTGTCCTTTGGGCGGGAAGCCCCTGACCGAAGCCTCTGGGGCCTGAGGGTTTAAGCAAAGTAAAAGAGCGCGAGCTCGCAAAGGCCTTGTTCTGAAGGTTCAGGATTTGGGGGTTTGTCAGCGTTTTTTGGGGGTTGGCATGTTGTATCTATGGCCCATACCAGAAGGAACCATCATGTCAGGACATTGCAGCCAAGGTGCTGTGAAGTGGTGCAGAGTGACAGAACCTCCGGGCTGCAATGATGAGTGTAGCACGTCGAACCCCATGCATGCAAAGGCGAAAGCCTGAACTCTTAATGTAGGGGCCATAATAATTACCTATACTATGTTGGGGTTCCTTATTTTAATTATAGTACAATGCGCCCCCAAAACCCTATTCTAATTATTAAGGCCTCTATATTAGCCTGCCACCAAGCCCCAACCCAATGCCTGGGCATCATGCCTGCAGAAACCAAGAATGGTGCAACTCAATCACAAGCCTCAGCGAAACCGTTATGCCATAAGCCCGGCACCTTTACATCCGAAACTGCATACCCTACAAGTCGTCGCTCGGAACCTTCAACCCTTCAGGTCGCATAGCCGGCTACCAGGCTGTTCAGGAGGTCGTCAACCCGCCCCTTGGATCGACGGGAACTGAAGCTAAACGCGGGCCGGGTGTGTTTTTCGTTCGGTGCGGTCTTTGCATCCTGTTGCGTGTCGTTGTCATGCTTTCAGACGCTTATCACTTAATATAGGGGCCTAAATAATTACCTACATATACTATTTTGGGGGTTCCTTATTATAACTATAATATAATATACCCCCCCCCAAAAAAAACCCTATTCTAATTATTAAGGCCCCTATACTATAGAACCGTACTAGAGATTCCTTCAAGGAACCCTTCAGAGGACCCCTATTCTAATTATTAAGGCCCCTATACTATGACGAAGGGTTTCTGCGGGTGGAATCAAAGCTTTGTCATGTACTTCGGTGCGCCTTCTTGCCCCCAAAGAAGACCCAAGCCCGGTTTAGGGTTTGGGGTTTAGGGATTAGGAGTTTTCGGTTTATGGTTTAGGGGTTTAGGGTTTAGGGTTAGCCTGAAATTGAAACCCTAAACCAAAACCCTAAACTTTACCACAACCTGAAGGCCATGAAGCCCCTGAGCCCAATTCCCAAACCCCCCAGCTCAAAGCCCAAAGCTTTAAACCCGGCACCCTAAACTGACGTTAAGCTGAAATCTTACAGCCTTAGACCCTGTCTAAAGATATGGGGCTTTCCGAAAATAGGGGACCCTAACATAGTACCCTAAAGAGTAGGATCCTTATTATAAGGACCCCAAAATAAGGTACCCCAAATCTTCGGAACCTCCCATATGGGCTTGGGTTCTGGGTTACGGCTGGAGAGGCTGGGGCTGAACGAGGTCTTCCTATACTCATATACCCCAAAACCCTTGAAGCCTAAAGCCTGAATTCACTGAACCGGCTTTGTGCGCTTGTGGTTCGGGGTTAAAGGGGTTAAAGAGGCTAATCCAAAAGCCCCAATTTCAAACCCAAACCCCCGAAACTTCAAGCCCCAAGCCAACAATCCTAGGCCTTAAATCTGCAGCCTCAAACCCACACCGGAAAGCCTGAAACCCCAAAACCCAACATACCCCCAAACCTGAGTCTTAAACCCTTCAGGCGTCAAATCCTATAGCCCTATTGAAGCCTCCAACATCTTAGAGAACCTTACAGAGCTTGTCAAACCCCATACAAAGCCCCACGACACCTTATATTCCCTGAATCCCTCAACTTAAACCCGAAGCCCTAAACCCTACAGCCTAGAATCTAAAGCCTAAGCCCTAAACCCTAAACCCTCGCTCTAAACCTAAACAGCCAAAGGCTCTTTGAGGAGCTCCAGCTGACCATGGCCTGTTGCCTTGGGGCAGCACTTGCACAGATAGCCAATGGGGGAACCTTAGGGTTTAGGGTTTAGGGTTTAGGGTATAGGGTTTAGTGTATAGGGGGTAGGGTTTAGGGTTTAGGGGTTCGGGGTTTAGGGTTCAGGCCTTGCAAAAAATCGCTCTCTCTTGTTGTTTTCTCGCTGTCTATCTCTCTCTCTCGCTCTTTCTCTCTCTCTCGCTCTCTCTCTCTCTCTCGCTGTCTCTGTCTATGTTTATTTGGTCCATCTTCGAACGTTTGAACTTTTTTGGGGCCGGATTATGGAAGAAGAGAGCTGGGCGTTGATGCTTGAGACTTAGGGTGTGAAGTTGAGGGGTTTAGGGTTTAGGCCTTTAATGCTTAGGGGCTTAGGGTTTATATAGGCGTTTAGGGTTTAGGGTTTAGAGGTTTAGGGTTTAGGAGTGCTTTCAAGGGTTTTCGGGGCGCTATGCAGGCTCTTGGGGGCCTTGAGGAGCTTTCTGCAGGAAAGTCCGGTTTTTGAGAACTCTCCCAAAACCTCGCGTTGTAAACCTACAGCTCGGAGACGCAGATTGTCGTAAACCATGCCTGTGGCCCAAATGACTTGCTTTTTAAGGAGTGATATCTAGACACCACAGTAAGGAACTCTCTAAAAAGCGCAGGTGTTTTTTCGGCGACAGGTCAGCCCTGCAGTCGCACCCAAGCCCCGACTACGGCACCTTTGTGGCTAGGGTATAGGGTTCAGGGTTGAGGGTTTAGGGTTGAACCCTGACCCCTAAACCCTCGGAGGGCGCCGAACCACCGAGGCAAAGATGCCACGCCCATGGCAGACGAGATCGCCGCAAAGATTAACCTCAACGAGATCCAGGGGGAGCGGAATGGGAGTTTCCCAGAAAAAGGGATACCCCATCTAAAGGTCCTTATACTAAGGATCCTACTATTTTGGGCACATCATATAAGGATCCTACTATTTTGGGTACTATATTATTAGGGTCAGGGGGAGCGGAATGGGTCGTCAGGGTTTTCACTGAGTGTTGTAAGGCGGTTATTGAGGGTATGAGAAACCCTAAACTCTGAACCCTAGACTCTAAACCCTGAGCCCGAAAGCCTAAACCCTGAACCCGAAACCCTCAACACATCGGGAAGGTTTGCAGACTCGAGTTCTGGGTCTTCAAGGTTTAGGGTTTCGGGGTAGTTTAGTAGGGTTTAGGGTTTTCAGAGTTTGTGATGTTTTGAAGGGTTTCCAAGTTTGGGGTGCCTTTGTTGTTTGAGTGTTAAGTTTTGGTATTAAGGGTTGAGGGCTTCAGGGGGGATTTTTCTACTGAAATACATCTGTGCTGTTCCCAAGCATCAATCGCCAGTCGATTATCGCAGAAGCCGCTGCTTAAGCTTTGTGTCTCAAACCGCGAAGGCATATCTGTACCCAAAAGCCTCTATGTGCCAGACTTGAGTACATCATGTAAATCAAGAATCTGAATGACGGCTGGCCTGATTGGTGTAAAGTTTCCAATCCTAGACTAGGTGTTTGAAGGTATCTGGTTTCAGCCGGGCCGGTCCGACTCATAAGATTTTGTCGACTCCATATTCTTTTTGTGGTCGTGCTTGTCCTACCTTCAGTTGCGGTCTGCGCCGCTGCTGCTGTGACCCTGTCGCTGTAGTCGTCGTAGGTCGGACGAGTATCAGCTAGAGTGCACCACCCCAAAACCTACTCTCATCACCTGCAGCCAACCCTATGAAACCCCTACAGTAACTCCCAAACGACAACAAACCCATAACAACAGATACAAATCATGAAGACCAAGCACACCCCTGCATGCAGTTTCACCAACACAGGACGAGGAGGCAATGGAGAAGGAAGTCGAGTCACGGTACAAGGACGCGGTTTGCACGTAGTCCGAAAGGCAGAACAGGATTTCCAGGTTTGGGGGTTTTACGTTTGAGGCATTCAAGAGCTCAGAGTTCGGGGGTTTGGGGTTTAGGGTTTCGAATTTAGGTTTCGGGGTTTTGGCGCGCAGGTACACACTGACACCGGCACTGAAAGTAGCCCAGAACTAGATTGCATTTTTCAGATCGAAAAGCCTAAACCCAAAACCTTAAACCCGAAACTCGAACCCCTAAACTCCAAACCATTCTGAACCTCAAAGAGCGTCGAACCCAACCCTGCCGGGTCTCTTTCAAATTTTAGACTATTGGGGCTTAAATAGTTACCATACTATTTTGGGGTTCCTTATTATAAGTATAGTATGATGGGCCCCAAAACCCTATTCTAATTATTAAGGCCCCTGTATTAAGTGTTTGGAACTTAGAGTTTGTGGCTGTCGTGGCTAGGGTTTCCGGGCTTGTCCTTGAAGGTTTCGGGCTCGAGCATCAGAGTTCAGGGTTTAGGGTTTAGGGTTTAGGGTCACGCATGCCACCTGCCTTGAGATGGTGGAGCTTTGCAGCCCTAAGCCCTAAACCGTAAGCCCCAAACCCCAAACTCGAAACCCGAAACCCTAAACCCCTAACCCGAAACCCTAAACCCGAAACCCTAAACCCTAAACCCGAAACCCGAAACCCTAAACCCGAAACCCTAAACCCTAAACCCTAAAGCCCCAAGCCCGAGCTCCGAAGCGCAGGTATCCTTCTCGGTCTATCCGAAGGATGAGGGTTTAGGATTCAGGAGTTAGGGTGTAGGCTTTAGCAGTCGGGTTTTAGGTTCTAGGGTTTGGGGTTTCGGGTTTAGGAGTTAGGGTTTAGGGTTTAGGGGTTTCGGAATATTCTGTTGTACTCCTTACAGTGTTTCGGCATGGCAAAGCCGCGACAGCCTTTGCACTACGCCCGAGTGACTAGGACTCATCTTCTGCCCAGAATCGCAACGTGAAAGCTCAGAACCCGCCCAACAGCCTCACATGGTAGGATTCTTGAGCCGGAAAGAACTCAAGCAAGATTCCTAAGAGCGCTTTGTGTCGGGGTCTGGAATGCGCTCAGCGCTCAGCTCGACACCGCGGCTCCAGGACAAGTGCAGCAAAGTGGATCTTCGCGACTCCATGGAAAAGGGTTCGAAAGAATGTCGCTCGGCGCTGGGAATGCAGGGGTTTTTGGTTTAGGGCTTTTGGGTTTACGGGTTTTGTGGTTTCAGGAATGAAGGCTGAGCTCAACCAAAAACCGTGGCCTCAGACCCTAAGCCGGAAGCCATGTAATGTGTGTCAGAAAGCCCCAGTGGTTTGAGGAAGCAAGATTCTGGCAGAATACTTGGACAAGGGCTTTGTAGGAAAAAGTTTGCGAAGTGTTCTGAGGCAGATACGCTTTCATCTTCAGCAATGCCAAGTTCGCAGACCTCAGATACCAAGCCACCTGCGTGCCTGCGCAGGCACAGGGCAGGAGCCAGGATGTGGATGACGACTGCCATAGTTGCTATTGCAGCTCCTGCTGCTATTGTCAACTACTGTCGTTTATTGCTGGTACTATTCCAGGTAAGTCCATCAGATTGCTGTCTGCACTCGTAGATCGGTATGTCTGCTGTTAAACATCTGTATTTCCAAAATACCGCTTACAATGACGGGCCAGCCCAGATCCCCATTCGATGAACTCATATTTTGCTCAGGATTCTTCACGGTTTAGGGTCTAGGGTTTAGGGTTTAGGGTTGGGCAAAATTAAAGAGGAACTAACATCCCTAAGAACTGCACCCGCAAAGTTCAAGAACCCTAAGAACCCAAACCCCAAAGCCTACGCACCCCCAAAACAATCGACACCTCTAAACCTTAAACCGTGAACCCGAAACCCTAAACCCTAAACCCTGAACCCTTAACCCGAAACCCTAAACCCTAAACCCGAGACCCTAAACCCTAAACCCGAAACTCTCAATGTTGCCGGGCTCAGAATGCTATAGAGGCCGACACAATTGCCGGACCCAAGTTAATTTTCTGGTGCCCTCAAAGATTGGACCTGTGTTTCAGGGAGACATTGATATTAATGTTATAATCACTACTAGTATGACTACTAGCATGATAATTATGATAATGATGATGATTATTATATGAATGACAATCATTTTTTGATTAATATCGTCATTATAATGGTTGTTCTTATGCTGATATGATGATTATCATGATTATGACCTAATCATGCCCCAAACTCTTGACCAGATGTGCGCCGCAAACGTTGCCGGCATGACAGAGGGGAAAATCGCACTTTATGGCTCCCCGGCTCTGATCAGAGCTTGTAGACCGTGTGGATTATGGGGTACGGGTGGGGCGTGGGGCTTTTCTTCTGGGTTATGGCACTGAGCCCTAAAGCCTACATTCTCGCCCTTTTGGGAACCCAGTTTTTCAAGCTGTACGGTGTGAGTTTTTGAGACCGAGAAAGTGCAGGTGTCTCAGAATATCAAGATAAGTGCCTGCTGCTGTTAATATTGGTGGTAAGGCTCGTGGCTATCATGCTGATAGTATGGATGGAAGCAAAATATGACATCAACGTTTGCGATAATGATTCAGGGTTCTGGGGCTTCGGTAGGGGAGTTGGCATGCAAAGGCTACCGCAGATTTACCGAATTGGTTTAAGAGAACGGCAACCCGACTGCTCCAGACTTCAATCACTGGCCCCTCAGGATCGAACCGAGATGTGAATCTGTAAGCTTCTACTATGTGGGGGTTCCTTATTATGATTGTAGCAGAATATACCCCCAAAGCCCTAATCTAATCATTAAGGCCCTTATGTTAGACTTTGGGGGGATGGGGGAAAGCACCTCAGCCCGTGAGTGCGACATGCCCCAACCCCCCCAAACCCCCAAACCTTCAGTTTAGGGTTTAGGGTTTAGGGTACCCCCCAAACCTCAAGCCATCAACTCGAAAGGCTAAACACTGAACGTTCAATCGTAGAGGCCCAGCTGCAACCCCTAGATAACCCTAAGCCCTAAACCCCTAAACCCTAAACCTTAAATGCCTTAAACCTTTAAGTCCCGAACTCCGACGTTCGAAAATTCCAAGGCGTCGTCTTGAGGATCATCATGAAGACGCTCCTTGGACTTGGGTTTAGGGTTTTAGAGCTTAGGGTTTAGGAAGTTTAGGGTTTACGAGGTTTTTTTTTTGACTTGGACTTTTGAGAAGCAGGGGTGTAGAATCCGAGGGTTTGTGGCTCCTCATTTCAGGTACCTATTTCCCGAAATGATAAGCCGTAGACCCCAAACCCCAAACCCTGAAACCCTACACCCTGAAGGGCTCCTACAGGCTTGAGAGTTCAGGGTTTAGGGTTTAGGGTGAGGCTTTGGGGGTTTTTCTGTGGGTTCGGGTTGCATGGGGCCCTTATCCCGCCAACAGGGCTTCAAGTGCAGGGGTTCAATATGCGCTCTAAAGACGAAAGGTACACTAAGCCCGAAGCCCTGACAAGGTTGTAGAACGTGGACTCGGGGAATCCGAAATACGACCGGGGATCCTAGTCCTATTTACGTTAGTGGTTTGAATAACTGAAGAACTAATAGCAATAATAGTAGTATAGCACAGATGATAATCTTATTGGTACTGGTAGTAGTTAGTACTCATGGTAACTGTCATCACAGTAGAAACAAACAAGAAAGGTTCCTACTCCTACTCCGACTCCTACTCCTACTCCTACTCCTACCACTACTACTACTACTGCTGCTGCTACTACTACTACTACTACGCCTACTGCTACTTCTACTGCTGCTGCTACTGCTAGTGTCCAGAAGAATTAAATTGTGTTCTCGAAAGCATTCTGGCAGCATTCCAGAAAAGCTTGGCGCCAAGCATTCTGAATTCGTGTTTCAGCTGATCAGTGTTCAGAAGAGCCCGTGGAAAGCATTCCAAAAGCTGCCTCCTGGTTTAGTGCAGCTCACAAGCTGCCTTCGTAATGAAGCATATGGTTCGGGTAGCATCCTCCAAATACTTCATGAAGTGTATGATCTGCAAGAAGACATGACTCAGTTGTGCAAGCCTTCTGCAACATCACGTGCTAGTGTGGAAAAGTAGGAGACACTCATGGCTCTGTCCTGGGACGATCAGCTCACTGATCTTTTGTCCCAGAGCACCACTGACAGCGAGGCTATAGAAGTAGCCGAAGCATGCCGCACTGAGTCAGATGACGAATGTGAATCTTCCAGCGTTTGGTGGGCTCCGTTGCTCAAGTGCTAGTGCTAGTGCTAGTGCTAGCGCTAGTCCTACTCCTACTCCTACTCCTACTCCCACTCGCACTACTACGACTGCTACTACTACTGCTGCTGCTACTGTTAGTGCTGGTGCTAGTGCTAGTGCTAGTGCTAGTGCTAGTGCTAGTGCTACTGCTACTGCTACTGCTACTGCTACTGCTGCTGCTACTGTTAGTGCTGGTGCTAGTGCTAGTGCTAGTGCTAGTGCTACTGCTACTGCTACTGCTACTGCTACTGCTACTGCTGCTGCTACTGTTAGTGCTGGTGCTAGTGCTAGTGCTAGTGCTAGTGCTACAGCTACTGCTACTGCTACTGCTGCTGCTACTGCTACTGCTACTGCTTCTACTACTTTTCCTACTACTCCTACTACTCCCACTACTCCTACTACTCCTACTACTGCTGCTACGACTGCGACGACTGCTACTGCCACCACTCCTGCTCCTGCTCGTGCCACTGCCACTGCCACATCCACTGCCTCCTCCTCCTCCTCCTACTACTACTACTACTACTACTAGGACTAGTAGTAGTAGTAGTAGTAGAAGTAGTAGTAGTAGTAGTACTACTACTACTGCTACTTCTTCTTCTACTACTACTACTGCTACTGCTACAACTGTCCTTCTTCTTCCTGTTATTACTTTGAAACAAACCTACATGCAAATATTCATAAACCAACAATAGGAATCATGCCATTCATACTAGCAACCCCGTATGGCCCCTACGTACTTTTTATATGTCTTAATCCAATATACCTCAAAACCTACTTCGGTGATGAAGGCCCTTCTGTCAAACCTGTTAAGACCGCAACAGCCCGATGAAAAGTCTTAAGCCACACTATAACAAACCTATAAGCATCGCAAGACCCTACTTGCCTTCGAGGAAAAATCCAACATGACGGTAAGGTAGGGTATTGTGAACCCTTAACCCTAAACCCTAAACCGTAAACCCTAAACCCTAAACCCCTACCCTGAAACCTGAACCAGCCCTAAACCCTGCAGCCGGAGTCTAAAATCCCCTAAGCCCTAAACCCTAAACCGTCTTAACCATTGACTGAAGGTTGAGGTGGAAACTCGCGACATGTGAGTTTCTGAAATGAGGCCCTTTGGCTGCCCTCAACCCTGACAAATCCTTAACCCCCCAATCCCGAAACCATCCTTCCCACACAGCAAAATTTACCCTAAACCCTAAACCTTAAACGCAAAGTTTTGAGACTTGAATCCCGAGGTACGGCAAGCTTGCCTACATTGGGCAAGGCTATCAGGGCGCCTGCACAGCAGGCGCTCGACCGGAAATCAAAGCCTTCCACAGAGCTGTAGGGATTTGGCCTTAGTACATAAAGGATCATGGGACTTAGTAAGTAAGTTTATAAGTATCCTAATTCGGTTTATAAGTAGTTATAGCTACAGTTACCATACTTATAACCTTAGTTACTTAGTCCCATGATCCTCCAAGTAGGGTTCAGGACTCTGTGCTTAGGGTTTCCCGAATCTTCCCGTGTCCCCACATTAGGGAACATAATTCAGGATCCCTAGGATGATTTACGGCATAGTCCTTAATGAAAGGGGTTTTGGAAGATCTGGGTTTTGGAAGATCTGGATTGGGGCTTTGGGGCTCTATGCTTTCGTGTAGAGAGGAGCTTCATAGGTTCAGGGCTCCGGTTTAAGGTTTGAGGTTTTGGGTTCAAGGGTTTGGGGTTTGAGGGTTTGAGGGTTTGAGGGTTTGAGGGTTTGAGGGCTTGAGGTTTTGGGTTGAAGGTTTAGTGTTTCGTGTTTAAGGTTTAGGAGTTCAGGGTTTCCGGGTTTGGGTTTCGGGCTCATGATCCGCTGGCCCCCTCAAGGCCACCAGCCATTTTGGAGAACCGCATACCCTTACAGAACCCTTACTATAGCCCCGGTTAGACGACCTTTCATCATAGAAGCCTGATTTGCGAACACTGGAAACCGCAAAAGCGCAAGGCAAGGACAACAAAAATTGGGCCTAGAGCTCTTTTCAAAGCATGGCTCCTGCTGGTGTTTCTACTAATGCTACTAATTCTGCCCTTGCTAGTGGTGCCATTACTTTCGTTCTTTGTCAGTCGCTACTATGACCAGCGAAGTTCAGGCCCTTGAATCCTGAGCCCAGACCTTATAGTGACCAAGGCTTAAGGTTTTAGGGTTTAGAATTTAGGGTTCAGGGCGCCTGGAGATGCCTCAAAGAACCCGTACTGGAAGCCAAGACATCTCCTTGAGGCATGAATGAAGTGAACAAGGGAAACCTCGACTACTTCTACAAGTCAAGGCCGATTATGTGGGGAAGCTTGTCTGCAAGGCTCTTTGGGTTTGTCGCTTCTTTTAGGGCTTCTATGATCAGGGTTTGTTCTTTAAGGGGTACTTTGAGGCTACCATAAGGGGTACGATAGGGGTTCTGCAAGGCGGGTTTGGAGTTTAGGGTCCTGAGTTTCGAGGCTAGGATATGCCAACATGCGTTGTTGCGACGTTCCCCAAACCCACGTTCCTGTTGGAGAACATGGAGGGGCAAGTGGTAGGATCGGTGTTGAAGACTGACAAGCCACACCCGGTTAGTTTGAGTTGACATGTGCGGATTGAGGGTTCAGGGTTTGGGGCTTCAGGGCCGGGTTTCGGGTTGGAGGGAGAGGCTTAGGGTTTAGGGCTTAGGGTTTAGGGCTTAGTGAGTCTATCTCCGTTTGAAGGCTCAGGTCATCCTATATCTGCTGCCAAAGCCCTGTTAAACCGCCCCACCTCAGTCAGGACAAGAATAGGCGCCCTTTTTTAAGGCTCATAAAGAAAAGCCGTCAAGCAGCATCATACGAAACCCTAAACATAAACCCTAAACCCTAAGCCCTACTTCCGAGGATCATCGGAACTGGGCAAGCTTCCTGCATCCATCGATGTGCCTGGCATGGGCAAGGCGGCATTCCTTAGCGTTTGAGTAAATCACCTTAACCCTACGTAACCTACCTTTTCAAAGACTTACATAAGGAAATCATAGTAAGGAGCCCTAAAAGGGTAGGTTCCGTAGGGTCCAGGTATAGGATAGTTGTTAGGGCCCTCAACCCCGAGACCGGGTTTTGGGATATAGTCTGGTAGCTTTATATGGGGACGATAAGGGTAGGAGCAATTGAAGAACAGTTCTGGGTATAGTATGGTATAGTTATATTATGAGGATTGTAGGGAATTCTATTATTGAGTCTTCCGACCTCTTTAGGCCGTCGGTTCTGGTTCATTTTAAGATTCCGGTAAGGGTTCCTATCAGGACAAGGGTTCTTGGGTCCAGGGTTTACAAGCATTTCAGCTCCTTTCACGGTAACTTCTAGGCTTCTTCTTAGCGTTCCGTTCCGTGTTCGCGGTTCTGCTTGCGGTTCCGGTAAGGATTCCCATAAGCATTCCTTCAAGGGTTTTGTTAGGCGTACTCTCTGGGGTTCCCTTAGCGGTTCTAGAAGGGTTCATCGCAATCCGAGTGAGCGGAGACGCGAATGTAGTTGCTCTCTAAACCCTAATCCCTGAACCCTAATCCCTAATCCCTAAACCCTAAACCCTGATGCCTAGGCCCTAAACCCTAATCCCTAAACCCTGATGCCTAATCCCTAAACCCCAAACCCTAATGCAACTCCGGCCCTGAACCCCAGACTACCAGCCCATGATGCCAGAAACCCGAGTCCAGTGCCTGCGTGCTGTCGTGAAGGTTTTGGCATAGAGCTGAGGATTCTGGCTTTGCCCAGGACTCTCTGGTGCTCACTAGGGAATGGGGGAATGGATCCCTACTATAGTCGTCCCTATTTGGGGTTTAGGGTTTAGGGTTTAGGGGCAAGGGTTATAGTAGTCCCTATATATTCCCCAATAATAGTCTCCATACTCCATTCCCCCATTCCCTACTAAGAACCAGGCAGACGAAGGATTAGCCGAAGCCCTGAGCCCGAAACTCCACACCTCGGCCCCTTTTAGGCTTCCTTGTTATGGTTTCTGTATATAGTTCCTTAAGAAGGTAGGTCTTTTCGGTTACAGGTATACCCTGAAGGCTAAAACTCTAACTTGATACGTTCTTGCAACGCCGGCCTCGTTTGCCATTCGTTCAACAGTGCCCCAATCCCAAGTCCGAGGCACGGAGAGTTTAGGACTCAGCTTGAGCTTAGAATTTAGAGTCCACGCTTGCGACCACAGCTGTGTACCAAAGCGTCACACTTGCGCAGGTCTTGCCATGTTTAAGGGTTTCGATGAAGTTGTCAACCCCAGCGAGACAGATTCGCACTCTTCAGTCGACGGTGGGCAACCGAGCAGGCGTCTTGCTCGACAGGAGGAAGAAGAAGTACTAGCGGAGTTCGCCAGGCAGTATGAGTCGTGCAGTGTCCGGGAGATCAGACAAGACACTTCAGATACGGAAAAGCAGATTTCCGCACTTACAGAGCAGATTCGGCATCTCAGGAACAAGTCCGTGTACCTAGCAAAGCTTCTGGAAGACAAGGTTATCACAGCCACGGTCACAACCGTTTCGGGAGAAAGACGAGAGCTTTCTGCGCGCCTCGGTGAGATGGTTGCGGATGCTGGGCTCTTGTTAAAGAATTTAGTTTAAGTCACCATAATAGGGATCTATAGTAAATAATATGGGTTCCGTATTCTAGCAACTTATATATTATATAAATCGCTTAACAAGAACCCAGGATGTTAAGGCCAGAGCAGAGGAGCTGGGTTTGTTTGGGCAAGCTCCGGGCTGTTATCTTGTTCCAGATACTCCTTTCCGTGGCAGAGGCTTTCGTGTGGTCTCTGGCGTCAAGTTCTGCTACGAAGGGGAGGAGATGGCTGACGAAAAGAGCATGGCGCATTACAATCTGGATGACGGAGCTGTCGTGACGGTATTGGTGAATGAGCAGCCGCTGACCGGAAGGCATCTGAAATGCAAAAACCGTGATTTTCTTGCTGGAATGCTGGTGACTGCGGGTACAGGTGACATCCCCTGGACATCTCCAAAGGTGCCGACATCGCCAACATCTGACAGATCCATCCAGCTGTCGTCAGCATCATCATCGCAGTAAGAAGTTTCGTCGCCACGATTCCCCTGAATCCCTGAACGCCAACTCCTAAGCGGTTCAGACCCAAGCATGTAACTTCTAGCTCCGATTGTCTCAAATCCCTAAATCCTAAGCACTATATCCTGAACCCTGATCCACAAGCAAAACCCAAGCCTTAAACCTAAATCCGTACGAGCCTGCTGCGCAGAGTCTGTTGGGGCCACAGTTGCATGGCCCCGCTCTCCGGTCTCACCGAACCCAAGGGAGCCGGAAGGAGATGCAGGGTGGATGGGATCTAGGTTAAGGTTTAACCTTCAGGGTATAGGGTTTAGGTTCAGGGAAAGCTTAGGGCTTACTTTGCTGCTGCACCGCATTGTCGTGGCTTGTATTAGAGTTGCTAGACCCGTGTCAGCACGGGTATGCATGTGATGCAGCAGGACCGCGCACGCGGGAAACATAGCAGAATGAGTTCTGACGGTACATATATTAGAAGATAATGATGTAATATCAACAATCGGAAAACAGTGGTTCATGCATTCATAGAGTGGCAGTATGCAGAATCAGATCGAAGCTTCACCAAAGCCCTACATCTCGAAACCCGAACAGTACAAATCGTGTTGTAAAGCCCGAGCCCTGAACCCTAGAACTCAAACCATCGACGACGCCTACGACGACGCTGACAACGACTACTACCGGGTTTAGGGTTACCAGTACCTCCACAGCAAGCAAACTATTCGACGAGGGCCCAGCTTGAGCATACCTACCATCACAACTGCCACTCACCAACCCTTCCTGCTGCCGCCAGGGCCTCGGCCAGGGCTGGTACTGCCAGGAACTAACTGTAACTGTAACTGTTCTAATAGACTCCACGTCACAACTTCTCAGCTGACCAGTAGTCACCTAAACCCTAAACCTCAAAGCCTAAAGCCGAAACCTGAAAGCCTAAAGCCGAAACCTTAAAGCCCAAAGCCTACAGGCGAAACCCTAAACCACCAAAACAACCTCTCCAGATGCCCCTGGAAGCCCTTGATGGCACGAGGAATGAAAGCACCAGCACCGCCGAGACCCGAGACCCTGAATATAACTTATCCAATATATTACATATAAGAGTTTCCGAAAATGAGGGCTACCTTATTTTGGGGTCCTTATAATAAAGATCCTGCTATTTAGGGTACTATAGTTGGGTCCCCTATTTTCGGAAACTCCCATATAAGAGAGAATGCATATACTACAAACAATCCGTAAAATATTTTAGCTATCTACCTATCCGTCTGTCTGTCTGTCTGTCTGTCCATCGATCTATCTATCTACCTCTATATGTATATATATATATATACATATATATACACACATACATATATATATATATATGTATATTAAATTGAGCACCATACCATATATACAATATGGCATATATATATATATATTGTATGTATTATGAACCCTTTCACCTCAACCCTGAACCCTACACCCGAAACGCAAAACCTTGAGTTTTGTGGAGGTCGGTGTTTTCGACGCCTTTGAGCCGTGCCCACCAGATCCCTACAAAGGTTACCTGCTCCTTGGCCATCGGAATATCGGGTTTAGGTTCCTGAGTAGTGCCCTTTTGCCCTATGTTTCTAAGGGCCCCCTTATTAAAATTAAAATCGAATAGTAGGAAGAATGGTACCCTTACTATAAGGGGCCTACTCAGGAAACTCAGGGTTTAGGGTGGAAGAGAGGGTTTAGGGCTTTGGGGCTTAGGGTTTGGGGTTCAGGAGTTTAGGAGCAGGTTTTCAGGGTTCACGGCTTGGGGCTTCGCTTTTGCAATCCCGGTTTTCGGCGGCTTCTCCTTGAAGTCGTGCTTCTGTCCTGGGATGCTAGAAACCGTGGCCACAATCGTTACCTTAAAAAGAGGACAGCAGCTGGCAACAGCTCCGTTCGGGGCTCTGTGCTTGACGAGAGAGATAGATCCTCACCGTCCCTGAACCAGGAAACCTTGTGTACTGCAAGTAGCGAAAAACATACTACGCAGTGTCAGCATGTTGGAATGATTGTCCGGCTACAGATATACAGCTTTAATCACCGGGTTTAGTTTTTAAGGTTTGCGAGCTTAAAGTTTTAGCACGCAGTGGTTCAGGATTGACACCCTAAACCCAAAACCCTAAATCGTCCGAGGTATATCTTTGACAACCGGGCCTGGGACAAGAATGCCAGTGTCACGAACGCCACGCAGTTGGTGAAAGAGGTGGGCATTTCGTTGTTCACCTTCGACCCAAACTCCAAAACAGCCCCTTCCCATTCCAAACCCCAAACCCAAGACCTGTAGCCCAGCAGCAAACTCCATCACGAGATGCAAGTTTGCCAGGGTCCTCGGGGTTTGAGATGTACGGTTAAGTCTTGGGGAATTGCGATAGTAGTTACATACAAGTCATACAAGCTTGCACTACAGGTACGCTGTTTATGGTTTAAGGTTGTGAAAGTTTAGGGTTTAGGATTTAAGCTGCAATGCTTCGGGATTCGGATGTAGACTTCAGGGCCGTTTGGCCCGCGGTTCAGGTGTTGGTGAGTCGGTTTTACTAGAGTTTCGCCGACCTCAACTTTCAGTTTAGGGTCTTAGGGTCGGGTTTAGGGTTTAGGGTTAAGGGCCAAGGGACCTTGGGACTTGAAATTGACTTCAAGCCGGTACAGGATTTGACTTGCAAGCCGTTGAGGGTTTAGGCTTGTATGAGGGTTCTAGCAGGGTTGTATAAGGGATCAGGATCAAGTCTTTTTTCTGAGTCCTCAAGCCCCGCGCGAACTCGTGACGGCAGTAGAGAAGCCTGAGCCAGCAGTGGTACTCAACCCAACAAGACCTCTTCCTCAAAAGGTGGAGAGGCTGAGGAAGGAGAAGGACGCCAAGGAGAAGGCGAAGAAGGAACTGGAGGCCGACTTCGACAAAGCTTTGCAATATGATATACTGTAATTTAGTCTGATTTAATATGATACAGCATCGTATATCATAATATATCATAATATAGCATAGTGCATTTCAACATCATGGCATTATTTAGTGTAATATAGAAGCCTGAAGAGTTACCAGTACCATTCCTTAGGGTTCCTCGTCTCCAAGTATACTATAAAGAAGCCCCAAAACCTTATTCTAATTATTTCGGCACCCCACATTAACCCTGGGCTGGGGGCTCGGAGGTTGCAGTAGGGTTTTAGGGTCTAAAGTCTTAGAACACTACGGTGGGCATCTGTGGAGCAGGTGCGATCTCCTAAAGGAATTCCGCAGGTAAGATCTAAACTTCACATTACCTATATCGGCGAACCCACGCCGAAGCCGCAAGCGGGGAAGTTGTGAGGACACGAACCCCGTTACCCATATCGACCCCAGATGTCAGACATTTTAGTTCCCAAGTGCGTTGCGCCGAAGCGCTAGGCCCTGGAACCTAAACCTTAAATCCTAAACCCTAAACCCCCGATCCTACACCCTAAACCCTAAACCCCCGATCCTACACCCTAAACCCTAAACCTCAAATCCTAAACCGTGCCCAGCATCAAGCTTCCAATTAGATGTCACTTGCCAACGTAAAGTTGCCTTGAAGGAGTCTCGGGGATCTCCAAGCCCCAGGGTTTAGGGTTGAGGATTTATGGTTTAGGGTTCAGGGTTGAGGATTGCTGGTTCAGGATTTAGGATTCACAGTTTAGGGTTTAGATTTCAAGGTTTAGGGCTGAGGATTTATGGTTGCTACTTTGGGGTTTAGGGGTTTAGGTTTTATAGGGTTAGGGATTTCGGGACTTTGGGGTTTTAATTTCGGATTTACAGGGTTTAGGGCTTAGCTGGGAACATGCCGCAGTCCCGACTGCATCATAGCCTCAAAGCCAGACTCTATCCTTGGGGGGGGGAGGGGGGTGTGTTCGCAAAGTTGAACGCTTTAAAATGTCTATGACGTTTAGGTGTAGGGCTTGGGCTCGAGAGTTCATTTGGGTGAAGGCGAAGATGTTTTGATTTAGGACGTGTCCATGGCAAGGCGGACGTCGGGACGGATTTCAAAATTCGGCAACATCTCCGGACAGCCCCAATTCTGAGCCCTCAGCCCCAAACCCCAAACCCCAAACCCTAAACCCTAAACCCCAAACCCTAAACCCTAAACCCCTTAAGCCTAAACCATAAAAGCCCGACAGCTCTAAGATCCGAAACCCTGAAACCCTGAACGTGCAATCCAAAACCCTTACCCCTTCCAACAACGAAGCTGTGCATCCATGATCCCTCAGCTACTTTTCTATTATAGATCGCAATAAACTATAGTACAGTATATTGTAGTATACTTTTGTAGCATACCATACTATATCACGTGCCTCAGCCTCGTACTATGTTATATTATGGCACAATATAGTATAGTCTCCCAGTTTATACTATGTATTAAACTATAACTTACTATATTATATGCCTCAGCCCCATTCTATATTGCACTATGGTATGTTATAGCATCTTATCCTATGCTTTAGTATTGTATATTACAGTGTCATATACGATATTGTATTCCGCAGCCCAAACGGGCTTCCCATATCTCGACACCCGCATCTCTCGCTTTGCGGCCGCTTCGCCAGGCTCTTCAGAGAACACTCGGCGAGGGTGCAGGTGAGGGTGCAGCTGCTCGTCACCGGGAGTGGCCAAGTTCGGGGGACATCAGGGAGCCTCGTGGGATGATGTCTTCATGGGGTTCTCTGAGGGTTTTAGAGTATAGAGGGCTTCCACAAGGGTTCTTTCGGGTTTTTGGGTTAGGGAACTTGTAAGGACGGTAAAAGGTAGCAGTTTAGCCCTAAACTCTAAAAGCCCGATACGATAGATTGATAAACCCTATAAGCCGATAAGCCCCATAAATCCTATATACGCCCTATAAGCTCTACAAACCCTATAATCTGTTCCCAAGTAGGAAGTCTTGAAGCTCAGGCAGAGAGCCTGCATTCTCTGGAGGTACGGCTGTAATGCATGGACACCATGGCCTGAGCACTCTCCGTTGTTGGTGGGCAATGATTTCATGACCCTGACTGAATTTGCTAAGATTTGCTAAGTCAATTTAAAGATGTCGTGGAAATGATACACTGTAATATGCTGCAATGTGCTGTAATATACTTTAACCTACTACAACATACTAGAGTATACGATAATGAACCATGATATACTGTAATGTACTACAATGTACTGTAGTAAACTATAATGTGCTGTAATATGGCGGTCTGGTTTCAAGTCTCATCTTGCTTGCCGAAGCAAGGTCTTGTTTAGGGTTTAGGGTTTCGGGGTTTAGTGTTTAGGGTTTTCGGGTTTTAGGCGGTTTTAGGGTTAGAGCTAGGGTTTAGTGTTTCGGGTTAGCGTTGAACCCACTATCGCATCCAAGGTTCTGCGCAAGCTGCAGGCGGACATCGTACTCTGAGGAGCCGCGTGACGGTCAAATTTCCCAAACTTCCTGAGGCCAAGGCCAGACTAAGAGTAGCCTAACCCGAGGCCTACTGTTGATGATATAATTCTGCATTACCTTAAGGGCCCTAGACTATGGGAAGTATGGTAGATTCCTTGTTCTGGGTAATGCAGGGTTTATATCATCAATCGTAGTTAACCGTAGGTCCTCATCCATAAAACCAGAACCTGCAGAGCTTCAACACTGGGCGCATGCTTGCATCGGGGTCTTTTCTTTTTTTGCTTGTTTATCTTGCGGTTTGGGGCTTGGAGTTGGGAGCTTGCCATTTTTCAAGCTGAACCTCAAATCATAAATGAAGACCCAACGCCTGAAATACTTTTTAGATGATGATTTCCTTTATAGATCTTTCCGAATCCTTGCTTTTCTGGGGTATAGTTTCCTTTCTAGGTTATATAGGGTTTTGGCTGTTTTAGGTTACGGTTCCCGTTATAATAGGGATCTCCTAAAGAATTCTGCTGCCTACTTTCGAAGCAGAGTCGAGTTGTCTGGGGATCCTCATGACAGGAACCCTAAACAGGGATCCCACCAAAAGCAGCTATAAGGACTCCCAAAGGGGCCCTAAGTGGGGTAATCATACTTGTAAGTCTACAAAAATAGCTACTTACGACTTCCCCCGACCCTCCAAGTAGCGGTCATATTATATAGAACACAGCCCCAACACCCTTTTCGACCTGGTGACGCCCATCCCCTCCCCCAGAAGCGAACACCCACGGTTTAGGGTTTAGGGTTTAGGGTTTAGGCCCTTCTCACGACGGTTAAGGGTTTACAGTTCAGGGTTTGGGCTTTAAATGCTGGTTTGGGGCTTGGTTTTGGATCATCCGGTTTAGGGTTTATGGCTAAGGCAGTTGCTAAAGCCCGAGTTCAGAATCTTGCGCCCTGCTTGTAACCCTAAGCCCTGAACCTGATGCCCTGATGCTTCACTCTCCTTCCACAATGTGGATTCCGGCTTAAGTAGGGGTGATCTGCAGGCTGGACAAAAACCTATCCCGAAACCTGAAACCCACGAACTCCACATTCCAAGCTCTCGACCAACCTCAATTCCTAAAATAAAACCTTCAAGCCCGCAGCCCAAGAGCAAGCGGTCTAACTTACGGCCGAAAGCCCCCACCCTAGACCCTAAGACCTTCTAGTAACCCTTAGACTCTTAGACCTTCTAGCAACCCTTACACCTTATCGTAGCCCTTACAGTAACCCTAAAGAAATAATGTCGATGTCGGCTCCTCTCGGAGGCATCGGTTCCGTGCCTCCGTTTTGCAAAACTAGGGATGCAACCCGGTCCTGCCTGGGGTGTATCTCATAACTGAGGGCCCGGGGACGGTTTAGGGTTTAGGGGTTTAGGGTTTAGGGGTTTAGGGTTTAGGGGTTCAGGGGTTCAGGGGTTTAGGGGTTTAGGGGTTTAGGGGTTTAGGGGTTTAGGGGCTTAGGGTTTAATGCCCAATCTGGGGCGTGAGATTTGTAGTACAGGCAGCCAGCTTGAGGCAATACTAGGTGACTCCATAGCAGCCGTATCGGTGCCAACGCGCTCAGAATGTTCCGCCGCCATCTCGTTCAAGAGCTGCATCGGACCCAAGACGCTGAATCCCCATGACAGGTTCACGGTTTGAGGTGCTGAGATAGAGGGGTGTGAATTGTTTGGGGCTAGGGCTTGTGCACTACACTCGGCAAGTCAGCATGGCACCATCGGTGACACGTAAACATGATCCCTGTCTGTCTTGCACCACGGAATCCTACCCTTGGCGCTACTCAAACTCAAGCCTGTCACCATCGAGGCGTAGCATCCATGCGAGCCAGGGGAAATTTGGCTTATCCAAAGCTCAAACTCTCTGTGAGGCTGTTTAGATTGTGCTGTCCGTGTTAAGCAGGCGCAGCCAGAAACCGTAACCTAGAGGCCCCCAAGATTTAAAGACTAGCTTGGCTGTACCGTAGATCCGGCCTCGAAGCACTCGCCGCTCCCTAAAGCAATCTGTCCACATCGATTGCATGTCGCGCTGTCACACATGCTAAACCCTAATCCCAAAACCCTAAACCCTAATCCCAAATCCCTAAACCCTGATCCCTAAACCCTAATCCCTAAACCCTAAACCCTAATCATTTTAGGCGTTCATCTTTATTGGGCTTACCGGTCTCGTGCGCTTTCTATGTAGCAAGTTTCGATTTCGGTTCTCTCGCATTCCGGGGGTTGCAGTTTCGTGGCTCCGCGCCCTCAGTTCTGAGATATATTTACTTCAGTTCTCCCGGCGAGTCCTATGATTTTCCCGTGCAAGATCGCCGGCAGAAGCATGAAACAAAGGGCCGGGCTCTTCCAGGACCTTGGATTTAGGGTTCTACAGGGGCTTTCAGGGTTTCGGATGTAGGATATGGGATTTAGGGTTTTGGGGTTTTACGGTGGCCTCGGAAGCATCTTCCCTTTCAAGATCCAAGGTCCTTGAAATCACCACCTTTGTCAGAGGCGGGGTTGTTTTGAACTGCAGTTCTTTATGAGGCACCCTTGTGAGATAGATCATAATTGCTTACTCCCAACCCTAAGCCCTAAACCCTAGACCCCTAAACCCCTAAACCCCTAAACCCTAAACCCTGAGCCCTAAACCTCTAAACCCTAAACCCCGCTAAACCCTAAGCCCTAAACCTCAAGGCCTAAACCCTTAGCCCTAAACCATAAACCGCAACCATCTGGGAGCCCTCAAAAGGACCAGCCTTTGGAACAACGCCCGCATCTTGAGCCCGATCGATTCACGGGCAGGTACATCTTAAAGGATGGCGCTGATGGCGCTTGCGAGATCACACTGCCTGCCTGTGCTTGCAGACAAGTTCTAACCGCAGTCTCAGACACCAGCAGGATATCCTACATCTTTAACCGGAAACTACTTGACCCTAACGTCAAAAATCTTCCAGCCTACTCCCCTAAACCCTGAAACCCTTCCCCTAAGAACCCGAAGCTCACACGCTGCACAGGTTTGTTAAATGCTGGGGGAAGGGAGTTTGAGGTCCAGCAGGCTCCGACAGCTGTAAGCTATGTAGCACCAAAAATCATCCCCAAGCCGTAAACTTAGGGTTTAGGGTTTAGGGCTTTGGGTTTAGGGTTTAGGGTACCTGGCAACACAACCCCAATCAAGAAAACCCAAGCCCTCAAAACATGATTGCCCAAGGATAGTTCCCATGGCCAACCCAAGCCCCGCACTCCGAAGTGTTGGGAGGTTTGGGTTGAAGTCTGAACTTTGAAGGTTGTTGTGTTGTGTTATAGATTATAGAGACTAGAGATTCTACAGAGGTGTAATGCGGTCTAGAAGTTCTTCTAAAGGCCTGACTCATTAGTCTATCTTTAGCATCCTAAAGTTGTAGGTGAACCTCAGGGTCTGAAGTCTAGGGTCTAGGGATTGGGGTTTAGGGTTTAGGTTTAGGGTTCAGGGTTGAGGAAATGCAAACAGAGTTCCCTTAACCCTGCATCCTACCACATCAGGACTGCGACTTTTGCCGCATAGAGCAAGTATCTGGAGAGTTTCTCAACGGAGAGCTGCAGCAAAGCCTTGCCCTATCCAGAGCATCGAAGCTCTGTTGAGTTTCGGGCCCACAGGAACCTGGTCGAAAATGACAATAATACTTCTGCTGCTACTGCTGCTACTTCTGCGACTACTGCTACTAATTGTAATAGTAATAGTAATAAAAATAGTAATCACAGTAAATAACATAAATTAAAAACAGCAATAACCTTCGTCGTAATAGTAGTAATACCTATAATGAGAAATATTTCCAACAATCACAATAGTAAAGATAATTCGAATGTTCATGATACCAATGAAAATGGCAATACTCATAATCGTCACATTAAACAACTAATGATAATGGTAGGCATATTAGTTGACCTAAACCCCGAAGAGTGCCCCAACGCGGAGGGTATGTGCTGGAGTTCTGGGAGGGTTCCTTTGTCAAAGGATACTTGACGGGCCAGCGCAGGCGAATTCTGTTGGCTCAACGCGACTTAAACTGATCCCTAGACTTGCAGCTTCGAATGCCAGGTTTTCAGTTCAGGCATGCGTGGCTTCGCTTTGGGGTGTGTCGTGATTCCTCAACATGTGTAGGCAGCTTGCAAGGAAGTCTTGGAAATGCACGGCAGGAGCAGTGCTGCGGGGCTGTGGTTTCAAAATCTGCGGGCAGGCAACGTAAACACCAAACCCTACCCCCTAAACCACCCGTAAGCCCGAAACGCTGAACCGTAAACCTACACCCTAAACCCTAAACCCTACACCTAAACCCTAAGCCCCAAACCTAAAACCCTTACAAACCCCTAACGAAAGCCTAAACAGACACATGGAATCCTCAAGATGAAACTAAGAACCGAACATAGAGGCCTAGGCCCCTATAGTATAACCCCTTAACCCTAAAATCCCTAAACCCTAAACCCTAAACACCTGAAGCCCCAACTATTATAATCACCTATACTATTGTGGGGGTTCCTTATTCTAATTATAGTATACTATACCCCCAAACACCATTCTAATTATTAAAGCCCCTATGTCACTATGTTAACGCCACTGTGCTGGGCAGACAGCAGGGCGTGGGCGCTGGGCTCCACTCATGGAGTTCAAGACCACTTTTCGAGAAACGAAATATGTTTAGGGCTTTGGGTTTAGGGTTTACCTTAACCTACCAAACCCTAGATTTCGTAGGTTCTTATTATAAGCTCTAATATGATTTTATAGGGACCCTAGAAGAATGTAGGTTTTGGTAGGTCGAGGTAGGATTTAGGGTTTGGGGCTCGGGTTAGTTAGGGTTCAGGGTGTTGGAGTTCCGATATAAGTTGACATTCAACGCCTTCCTAGAATCTTACTACGAATTTCTGTTTCCTTTGACAAAGCACTCTTTGAGGTCTTGAGCTCCCTGTGCAGGGTATCCTGTCAGCTCATCCGTTTTAATGCGGACCTCCTGTGCGCGTGTGCAGCAGTACCGAGCACAGTCGGTGAGGAGGTCGTGAGTCCTAGGGTTTGGTGTTTAGGGTTTAGGCCTAAACCCGAAACCACTTGAAAAGGCCCGTGGAACCTCCGAAGCTCTGGCTTCATTCTCTTATTGCTAGTGTCAAGCAATTGCTGAGATGATAGCCAATTACCTGCTGCTGCTGCTGCTGGTCCGAGTCCGGCTGCTACACCGCCAGTTTGGCTGTGGCAGACGACCTTCGTTCCGACATGATCTGAGAGCGGTTCTGCTAATCCACCGCGCGTCCAGGAGCTTATACTCACCCGAGCTGATAGTGCCTGATGTGAGGTTTGCGCGTGCTTTGGGTATCCTGAATGCTAGCAGACGGTGCCATGTTCATAGCAGGGTTTTTGCAGACTCACAGCGCATGTAGCGCAGTCATCTTACAGTGCTACCGCTGCCCCATGCAACTCACAATTGATCTGATTATGAGGTTTCTGGGTGGAGATTTCGGTGCAATTCGGGCTCCGAATTTGGGCTTTTGGCTTCTGGCCTTAGTAATTAGAATAAGGTTTTGGGGCCCACTGTACTATAATTATATTAAGGAAACCCCCAAATAGTATAGGTAATTGTTACTTCGAATGAGAAGTCCAAGACCCTTATAGACCCTTGGCCTTAGACCTCTGGCCGTGCAGCTTCTACTTGAAGGTTCCCGAGGGAATAGACTAGCTTAAGCCTCAATGCTACGCCCCATACCGTTGAGTCTAAACTACTAAAGCGCATATTATAGGGGCCTAAATAATTACCTATACTATTTTGGTGTTTCCTTAATATAATTATAGTATAGTGGGCCCAACACCTTATTCTAATTATTAAGGCTCAGCCCATGGTTCAGTTTCGAACCGTCTTTGCGCCTCTCACATCGGTATCATTTTGCACATAGGGATGCCTTGGGCTACGGGGTCTCAGACGTCTACAGCTGCTGAAGAGGCCCCACATCGTGATAACAGCGGCCTTAATAAATAGAATAGGGCTCCCTTTAAAGGGCTACTATAAGGGAGCTATAAGGGTAGAACCATCGTTCTTACGCTTGCTGCCGGTATTCATGTGCTTTGTGTGTGTGTGAGGAGTTTATGCAAGGGGTCTAGAGCTTAGGGGCTCGGGTCTACTACGACCCAAAGCCAAAACCCGAAACGTTAGCCCAAAGAAGATTGTCTTGACTGGAGTTCCCGCTTCTCGCAGTGTGACTGCGCATGAAGGGTTTCAGTAGTGTTTGGGGCTTTACGGTCAATGCGTAGGTCTTGAGGACGTAGAGGTTGGGGAGTTTAGCGTTTAAGCTTCACCAAGCACATGCACCCTAAACCCTACACCTTAATTCCTAAACCCTACACCCTAAACCCTAAACCTACGAACAAAGGAAACCCCCATGGCTCAACAACTGCCATCGGGAATCCGAGGGTTGGGGGAAGGGCTGCCTTCCTGGCTTGGTGCTGTAAGTCAAGCAGCCTTAATGATTAGAATAGGGTTTTGGGGGTTCCTAATTAAAATTGTAACATCATATACCCCCATACCCTATTCTAATTATTAAGGCCCCTACATTAAGTAACGGGAGCCCTGAACTCAAAGCCTGACGCGGGGACCCTGAAATGGGTTTAAGGTGTGGGGTTTAGGGTTTAGGGTTTAGGNCATACCCTATTCTAATTATTAAGGCCCCTACATTAAGTAACGGGAGCCCTGAACTCAAAGCCTGACGCGGGGACCCTGAAATGGGTTTAAGGTGTGGGGTTTAGGGTTTAGGGTTTAGGCATTTCCTCTGGAAGGAGTGCAGACTGCATTAGTAGGAACATCGCTAGAATTCTTAGGCCGCAGACTTCACAGTGCCAAAGCCTTAAACCCTCGACNGGGTTTAGGGTTTAGGGTTTAGGCATTTCCTCTGGAAGGAGTGCAGACTGCATTAGTAGGAACATCGCTAGAATTCTTAGGCCGCAGACTTCACAGTGCCAAAGCCTTAAACCCTCGACCCTTCTACCCTCATACCCGAAGCTCTCGCTGAAGCATTATAACTACCGCCAGACCACAAAGACTTAAACTTATAAACAATCTTGATCTACACAACCAAGGAAAAATGAGCCCAAGGTTCGAATCCCTCCGTCTCAAAGGAAAAGTGACGTCCCGTCTAGCCAATGTGTTAGTGCGGTTCGAAAAAGCAGGACGGGCTTGCGGTGTTCTGAGGATTTCCCTAAACCTTAAACCCTGATCTATGGGTTGAGGGTCTGTGCTTTCAGAGCTCGAGGAAGTGAGGGTTAGGGCTGAAGGTTCTGACAGTCTAGGGTGCAGGGGCTCCCGGGCTCCGAGGATTGAGTACCATAGGGGTATCGATCATACGGTTGATTCTACGGTTAGACGTATGGGCACCTAATATGGACTTTTAGGCCTAGTTTCAGGGGGTTCTAGGGACCCTTAAGAGTCTATATGGGGTATATAGTAGGTATATAAGGATCCCAGGGTTAAGGGCCCAGACTAGGGGCCCATGGTTTCACCTGCTGATTGATGAGATATTAAATTGCAAATATACTGCGTGCAGTCCACAGCAGTCCCGCGTTCTGCCAGACTTCCAAGGAACATACCATAATTCCCGTAGTCTAGGGCCATTAAGGTAATGCAGGATTTATATCAACCGTAGTAGCATATACCCCGAAGACCTATTCTAGCGCATTAATACGGCTCCCACATTACAAGGTTTAGGGTCATAGCAGCACCCGACTCGGCTTTCAGATGAAGGCTGTGAAGCTTAGTCGTCTTTTCGCGTCAGCAGTGCCGAGTTGGATTCCGCTTGGATTGGAGTTTCCGTAGGCTTCTTGTAGTTTCATGGCGACCCGCTGTGCTTTGAAGGTTCCTTTAACGTTGAACCCCTCAACCCCTTATGAGGAGTAACTCAAGTCAAAGCCTCCGCAGCTATGTTTCTCATCATCAAACCCTAAACCCTAAACCCTGAACCCTAAACTCCTCAAGACATGCAGCCCTAAAGCCGCAGAGCCCCAAAGCCCCAGAGCCCCAAACATGAGCCCAGCTGCGATCTTCCTTGGACTTTTCACCCCCGCCGGCCTGGAAGGGGCTTAGGGTTTGGGGTTTAGACTCTGTTGAGGTTGGGACTGCAAAGCGCTATGCTTTCACTGGGTAATATCCCGGGTTCTGGTATCCGCCGAGGTGGCTCAAGCTGAACCGCACAGCTGCCAAGCTCGACACCTGCGCAATGGCCGAAGAAGAAGTCAACATGAGAGATGCCCTGCTGCAGGCTGGCGTGTCTGAGGCGCAAGTGGAGGGAGTGGTGCAGAACCTGGAGTTGCGGAATTTGGCTTTGGGTCCCGCTCCGGCACCTCCTGTGGCTGAAGATAACGCTCTGGCGGCTCCGGGTCCGAGGGTCAAGGTTGCCGTGGATTTCTGGAGATTTTCAGTATTCTCACCACTGGGGAGAGGGCAATTGGAGGCTTTGAGGAGAGTTCTTAGCCTCTCGCAAAGCGATATAGATGCACTCGGAGACATCGTTGAACGGTGCTTCCGAATCCAGAGATGCTGCGGCATCACGATGGCTCTATGTCTTGCTGTCCTCGTGGTCTCCTGCATCGGCTTGCTTCTGTCAGGAAAGGCCGACCAGAAAATGTCCGACCCTGACCCGCCTCTGTCCGGCATAATGTTCCTTGTATCGACTGTTCTTTTCGTTCCTTCGGTTCTTCTTATGGCATTGGCAACGCCCAGCGGATGTCGACAGGTCGCCAAGGATCTCAACCAACACTTCAGGGGGCATGCGCGCAACTTGTGCTTCGAGGTCATAGTGCAAAAAAGAAGTGAGTTTGGCTTCGAGAGTGCTTGGCGACTTGTGGTGAGTTCTGAAACCGGAGCTGATGGAAGCGCTTGATTCCACTGGCTCTCGGTGTTTGTCTATGGACGCAGCTCGGGGCTTGCTTGAGCTGCTTTTGCAGAATATTCTCCACTTGATGCCAACTTTTCTGCGGCCTGGAGGAAAAAAAGCTGAAGTTACAAGCACATTGAAAGACATCCCACAACAGCTCATAAGTTTTTCTTGCACGGTAATGGCGGGGGAGGGGGCGGGGGCCTGAGTCTCTTCAGTGCTATGCTTGAACTTGGCACATGGAATTCGCATCCCGGTCTAGGAGTCTAGTCGTTAAACCCTAAACCCCTAAATCCCTAAACCCTAAACCCGTTATACTATGCTAGTCTAACATATATACCGCCGGCAAACCCTTTTCTGATTATGAAGGTCCCGGTATGAAGCCCGATAAACGCAATAGATTCTTCTTCAGCATTGTAGAAGAACAGTGTATAAAACCTGTATGAAACACAAAACCCCGTACAAAACCTACCACCGTAGCAAATTCGCACATGGTCTCTTATAAAAAACAGAGCCTATACAAACTAGAACTCTACAGATGCGCATTGAAAGTTTTAACATCCGATCATAACCCCTATTCTGGGTCCTTGTTAAGGGGTTTAACTTAAGTTACCGTAATATAGGGTTGAGGGGTCAATACGGGGGCTTGAATGTTTATAAAAGGTATTACTTTGGGTTCCAAACTAAAGGGCTTGAAGGACAAGTCGCAGTGCTCAGTAGACGGAATAGCGGTTTAAGGGCGTATGAAGGTGGATGGTCATCATATAAGTATCATCTAAGTATCGAAGCCTAAACCCTAAACCCTAACATATAAGTATCATCTAAGTATCATAGAAGGACTCCTCCGAGATCAGTAGCAGCACCCGGCCCCTTAGAGTTCCTTAATCATGTGAGAGGCAAAAGACCACGAGAACCATGGTCTGATTCTTAGGGCCCCTCTACGAGGGGGGGTTTACTGTTTTGGGGCATTGAGGTTCCGGTGATAGAGTTTTGGCTTATGTTCTGGAGTTTAGGGCTCAACCCTAAGCCGTTGAACCCTAAACCCTGAGCCCTAAAATGCCTCCCCTCCTAGGCCAGAAGGCATCGCCAGAGCCAGATCTCGACGATGCGTCCACAGCGGCGGGCGCCTGATTTTGCCGTTTTTGTTTTTACAGGGTCTGATGTAGTTTAGGCCCTCTTATGTGGTCAGGGGTAAAGTTTCAGGAGTTTCTTTGGGCTTTGAGTAGTGGGCTCGGGACTACTTTGAGAATCATCGGTCGCTCAAGCAAGAAGGGAAGTGCGAACAATTACTATAGGGGCTTGAATAATTACCAATACTATTTTTGGGGGTTCCTTCTTATACTTATAGTAGAATGCGCCCCCAAACCCTGTTCTAATGGGTAAGGCCCCTGTATTACCCGGTCGTAGACTTACATTTAGGGCCTTTTCAGAGCTTTCTCTGAACGGAAGAAAATGTAAATCTCAAAGCCCGCAACGGCACTGCTCCCTATCCTACACCCTGCTCCCTAAACCCCAAACCCCTAAACCTTAAAGCCTTAAAAACATATGCCCAAACCCTGCACGTACCGTGGGTCTAGGGTATAGGGTTTAGGAGTGCAGGGTTGGAGGTGTTTTGTTCAGCCTTGACGACCATGATCAGTCTAAGCCCTAAGTTCTAGTAGAGTTTAGGGTTTCAGCCCATCCCGGCCCAGCCTAAATCCTGTAAAGCCTAGGCCCGTAGAGCTTGAAGCCTGAACGTAAAGCTTGAAGTTTAAAGCCTAAAGCCTGAATAGCCCTAAAGCCTAAACCGCAGAAACATCTTGGTGTCGGCTTGTCTGCAAGGCGAACAGCGATTCGAGTTCCAGGCAAAGGGGCGGGGCCTTGAGTCAAGAAGATTGCGCAGTTCAATGTTTAGGTGTTGAGGGCTTAGGGTGTAGGGTTTACGGCCTTTAGGAGTTTAGGGTTTAGGGTTTCGGGTTCATGGGCTCAGGGGGAGAGGTCAGTTCAGGGCTTTGCAGCTTCATAGTTTTTGCAGATCGCTGGGCGAGGTGGATGCCCCAAACCCTAAACCCTAAACCCTAAACCGTGGGGAGGGCTGAGGTGTTGAACTGGAGTGCTCCCGAGGTTTTGGGCTCTAGGCTTTCACTTAGAAGCCTGAATAATAAGTACTACTAGTCTTTGGGGTTCTTTACCGTTAGTATAGCATACTATACCAAAGCCCTATTAAAATTTATTAAGGCCCCAATATTATGGGAGTTTAGGATTTAGGGCTAAAGGGTCGAAGGTTTCAGGTTTAGAGTGGGGAGGTATAGACTTGGTTCGAGCAGGATGCCGGGTTTATTACGGCTTGGAATGAGCCAGCACCTGGATAGAAGAGCACCCCCCAACATTGCGATGGTTTCCAAAGCAGAGTGAGAGTATCAATTCTGCATTGCACCTCGCGTGGGCAATCCTCAGCTACAACTATAGGTCTTGACAACGTTCCGCATACTTGCGCCGATCGCAAGCCAACGTGCAAAGATTTTGGTTACTCAGGAACCCCTCCAAGGGAACCTATTATAGAACCCTTGCAGTTCCCCCTGAACCTAAACCCCAAACCCTGAAACTTTGAACCCTAAACCCTAAGCCCTATAAACCCTAAGCCCAACTATGCGCAGACAGGAGGTCGACATGCGAGTGGGACGATTCGCCCACCAGCCCTGGCACTCCGCCGCTCCGTTTTACCGAGGCCCTTTCCGGCCAAGGGTTTAGGGTTTAGGGTTTAGGGACTTTAGGGTTTAGGGTTTAGGGACTTTAGGGTTGAGTTAGGCCTGAACCCCGAAACCCGAAACCTAGGGACTTGGGGGATTTTGATGCTTTGTGGGGTGAACGGGGTTTCTGGACAGGAGTGTTGAGGGCCTCCTAGGGAGCACTTTGGATGCTTTAAGCCCGTAAACCTGCGTGCCAGGGTTTAGGTTGAGAGACGGCTTGGCTGTGGGGCTTGGGGTTCAGAGCAGGATTACGGGCCTAGGGCGGTCTAGGCTTCAGGGGTGTGACCTTCAGGTCAGGATTCTGCCTTCAAGGTTTCAGGTTTGAAGCCCACTACTTCAAGTCGTAGACTCAACGCTGGAGAGCACGATTTCCGCCGCAACACACCCCAAAATGACCTAGCAGACAGCGATTATCAAGTTGGAAAGCGCTACAGCCTTTTCGGAGGATGTGGCTGATGCAGGAACACGACTTCGGTCCACCGACTGCACCCTGGCACAGCGGGAGCCACGGAACCGCCCGGTCACGCCTCGCTCCCACAGTATCCAGCTCTCCTTGCTCTGAACGCAAGAATCCTGTAGAGTTACCGCCTGTTTGCCAAATGTGGCCACCTGATACAGAGCAAGAAGTAAAGGTCAGATCATGTAGCCTTCGGCCCGAGACTAGAATTCCCAAATCCTAAGTTCTGAATGCCAAGTCCCAAACCCCAAAGCCTAAATCCTAAACCCTGAACCCCAAAACCCTAAACCCCTAAATCCTAAACCCCTATACCCTAAACCCTGAACACTGAATCTGCTTTGACCGGCGTTAGGAGACTCCCGCAGCTACGCAGCGCGCGTATCTTCAGGCGGACTCGGGGGCTTTTAGAGTGGCTTGGATTCAGATTCGGGTTCCCGTTTATCGGGTTTAGGGTGTAGGGTCCCGATCCTGAGCTTGCTTTGGTCGAGCCCTCAAAAACCAATTCTGAACCCTGTCTCGAGTTCAGGGTTTAGGGGTGGTTAAACTGCTCAGAAACCGTAAGCTTCAGCACACGGACCAACATACCTACCTGTCTATCTGTCTATCTGTCTATCTGTCTATCTGTCTATCTGTCTATCTATCGGTCTATCTACCGATCTATCTATCTACCTATCTGTATCTATCTATCTAGCCAACTATCTATCTAGCTGTCTACCTATCTATCGATCTATCTATCGTTCTATCTATCGGTCTATCGATCTATCGATCCGTCTATCCATCGATCTCTCTATCTATTTATCTATCCATCTATTTGTCTCTCCATCGATCTATGTATCTATATATCTATCTGTCTATCTCGCACCAAGAGCACTTGATTTATGAATCGCGGGCGTCTGCGCCATTATTCAGTGCAGATGCAAGCCATGACAGCATTCTGTTCTGGATCTCAAACCAAAGGGCCCAATACCCCTTGCAGTAGAAGCTTAAAAGTTGGAAACCCAGTAGCCTCAATCCTTAAGAGGAATATATAGGGAATCCCAGCACTATTTGGCCTTCATCCGGTTTCCAACTTTATGGGGTTGACTGTAATTAACTTACATAATTAAGGATTATGTTTCAAATTAGAAGAGGCTTCACTTGTAGCCGAAAAGACCTACCTTTTTAGGGTTCCTTACTATGGTTTCTGTTTAGAGTTTCTTAAAAAGGTAGGTCTTTTCGGCTCAAGGCATACTCTGACTTAGGCAGTATTTCTTAATGAAGAGGTTTTCTCCAGGAGCACTCACGTAGACGAAGGACCTCCTATGCCCTTTTCTCAGGATGCTCATGCAGGGAGGTAGTGATAGTGACGGGGCATCCTCTCCGACGTCTAGGTCACGGACACTTCACTCGGGGTTCTGCACTTGTGAGCTTGGAACCCGAAACCCCCAAATCAGCCCGGATCTCAGCATCCTAAGGGTGCAGAAGAAAGTAGTTCAGAGTTTAAGCCCTGCCCTGTACCCCATATCCCGAGCCTTGAAGCCTAAACCCTCAACCGTACCCTCTAATCTACCCCAAATACAAACTATTAAGGGCCATAGGGACTCCTTTAAAGGGCCCTTGGGCGGTCCTGGCATACCCTAAAGCTGAAAACCTGCCCCCCCTATAATTCGAGTTAGGGGCTGAGTCAGGGCTCGGAGGTAATGCACAGCCAGCCCTGGTCAAGGGTTGGACGTTTGGGGTCTGGGGTTCAGGGTTTAGGGTTTAGGGTTCAGGGTTCAGGGTTCAGGTTTTAGGGTTCAGGGTTTAGGGCTCAGGGTTGAGGGTTTTAGGGTTTAGGGTTCAGGGTTTAGGGTTCAGGGTTTCAATTCAAGCCCACCGGCCTACGACTCTTGTAAGCCTCCCCTCACACCCCATATAGCCAAACAAGCCGTATTTGAGCCATATAGACCGACTACGGGTTGTTTTTAAGGACACGTCGCATCCTGAACCCCAAACCTCAAACATCCTTAAACCGAACACCGTAAACCCCAAAGCCCTCTAAGCCCTAAACCCCAAATCCTAAAACCCTAGCAGAAGCCGGGCCTCAAATGAATCCTCAGCTCCAGAGCTACACAGGACTTGCTGATGAAGTCGTGGGGATCCTGGTACCTCCGTGATGGAGAGGAGCGCCGAATCCAGTTTAGGGTTCAAAAATTGGGCTTTAGGGTTGAATCCAAGGAGAAAAGGAGGGACCCTTAATAAGGACCCCTAGGTATAGAACCTCAATATAGCTATTATATACCCATTATAGTGCCCATTATAGTGTAGGGGTCCCCATTAAGGGTCCCTCCTTTTGCCCTTTGACTGAAGGTTCAGGGCATTAAAGTTTAGGGCTGAGGGTTTACCTTAACCCAGAATAACCTACCTTTCTAAGGACTTTTGTAAGGAAATCATAACAAGGAGCCCTAGAAAGGTGGGTTATTCAGGGTTAAGATAGGGTTTCGGGTCAAGGTTTCATGTCGATTGAAATGCTGGGGAGGTTCGTAGCATCACAAATCTTCGCGTTTGTGGTAAAAAGCTGCACCTTGATTCCAAGCCCTAAGCCGTGCACCGCGTTGAAATGGGGATGCGGCAGGACGGTCGAGAGCGTGCTACCCATTTTGTGCTGCAGCTCTGCTGCATCTAGCATGGGAAGGGAAAGACTTCGATATGTCGCTGTCTAGCATGTGCAGACCTACAGTGTAACGTTCGCTATTGCAGTCGCATCATTTGTTGCAGATGTTTGAACACGTCAGGGAAGGGTTTCCAGGATTCAATACGGAAGCTGCCGTAATGGCCGTTGTGTTGTGTGACAAGGCTTTCAAGCACAAGCTGCACAGTGTCGCAAAGCAACCGTTTCGGCCTCTTGAACCCTAAACAAACCCAAAGCCCCTCAACCACCCTAAATCCTAGCTCGAAAACACTAAAGCCTCACATCCCAGACACATAGCCCAAGACCCTGAACTCGTATCCCTAAACCCTTCACCCCGTCCATTGCTCCCCGAGCCCGAACCGGATCCAGATCCCCACTACTTCAGAACTACTGGGGTTACTATAAGAGTTATTTCGAGGGTTACTATAAAGGTTATTATAAGGGTTACTATAAGGGCTACCATAAGGGTTGCTATTGGGGTGACAGGGTCCAATATAGCGGCTTGAATAGATAGAAGAGGGTTATTGCGTACATCATAATACAATTACTACATTTCGTTCGGGCCTGACAAGGTATTACGGGGGCCCGAGCAATTAGAACATTACTTCGGAGTAGACTCTGTTATTTGGGGCTTGAGCTAGAAATATAGGCAATGTAGGGGTTTGAATAATGAGAACACCATTTCGGCGTACATCATATTGTGATTTTCAAGGGCCTACAAGGGAGTACGATGTTTCATATCACTTAGGCCGTGTATGACCCTCAACTCTGAATCACCTTCGGGAGCGCCCGACTCACTGCGCCGGAAGAGAAGTCCTGAATCTTATGTGCGAGCTAAGTTAAACCCTGTACACTCTATTCCGCCCTGTGCCGAACCCATAAGTCCAACTTAACTGGCAGCAAGTATCGGTGTCATTGTGACAATCAACATTGCCTCAATTATGACAATTATGACGGTGTTACTGCTTGTGCCTATGCTCATACTTGTGCTCATGCTTATGATGGTGACGATGCGGATGGTCATGATGATGACGTTGTTGACAAGAACGGCCATCGTGTGCCACGAGTCCTAAAATGGAGACCAAGGTACTACATGATTTGGTGGATCTTCTTACCTCTACCCTGGCTGCTGGATCCGCAGGCGAGGGGTCAGGATTTGGGTTCGGACTGTTTAGAAAAGGTGTACCGGCAGCACACACGCACACACCCGCATAAATACTTCACTCATGCATGCAAACGCAAATAGATGTACATCCATGTATACATGTTTACATGCACATGTATGTGCATGTGTGTATTCACATGTGAGCATACATAGTTGTAACCAAGATAATGATATGTTTCATACATACACATATGTATGTATGTATGTATGTATGCCTCATATGCCCACATGTGAACGTACGGCATATATATATATATATATGTACATTTATATTTATATATATATATATACATACACAGGTGTAGATGTATACAGTACCGGTTACACTAGGTGGTTCATCAGCAGCTAAAAGCAAAGTTGGAAGCATCAGGTGGTTTCTGGCAAAGCAATTGGATCTAGGTTCAGAATTAGGGTTTATGGTCCAGTTCTCCTTGTGCATTCCGGGAGTCTTCGTTTGGGATTGTGTGCGTGTGACTGTGTGGGGCACGTGGGCGGTCGTCAAGTCGGTTCGGGGTTTCGGGTTTAGGGCTTAGGGTTTAGGGGGTTTAGGGTCAAGGGCTTAGGGTTTAGGCTTAGGGTTTAGGCTTAGGGCCATATTCTTCTGGGCACGTCGGCATGAATGGTTTATCCTGTTTATCGATTTAGGGGTTTCGGGTCGAGGGGTAGTTAAAAGTTTAGCCCCCCAGCGGAGCACATACAGAAACTCTGAAATTCAGAACTGAGGGTTAGAGGTTCCTGTCGCCATCAGACATTCCGGTGCAGGCTCTCACGATACAGACTGTAGGCAGAAGTAGGTGCTGAAGAGGTGCAGGTCTTGGCGAAAGGATTGCAGGGCTCCAATCGTCTAGGGTGACCACGGTGGGAAACACTCTACGGCCTATACTCTCCATCTTACCCAAATCAAGTATACCAGCCCAGAATTTCTTCACACAGTCAGGGTCATAGCAGAACCCAGAGACAGTGTCTGAATCTCAGGTTGCGTTTTGTGTGGCAGTTGTGGCTTGAGTGAGAAATCGGAGTTTACCGGCGGATGCCTTATGGTTGAAAGCGCAGGACCATCCTCTGTTGGCGCTGAGCCTCTGCGCAATGACTGTGATGTGCCTTGGCTGTTTCCTGCATCGAATCATCCCCGATACCCAATCTCCCAAAGCCTATACAGCCTAGCTGAATCTATTCCCCAACTTCCGACATGCAAAGCCGTTGATTACCTGCCATCCTTTCCCGTTGCAGTCCCTGTATCAGATTGCTAATATAATCAGACGCCCTGGTACACCCATCAACTGTAAATCCTAGAGCCCTAAGTTTAAACGCCGTAAACTCTGAAGCAAGAAATAAAGCTTTGGCAAGCTCTACATTCGAAACCTTCTAGAATGCTCCAGAACCCCTCCAAAACCCTGTAACAAAATTTTCAACAACCTTTATACCTGGAAGGAGATGGGGCGTCCCAGGTTCTAGGTTTTTTGCCTTGGCGGAATGAAGTTGTAAGTGGTCCATGGGCTTTAGGATTTACAGTTTCGGCCCCAGGGTTTCCAAGGGGAGTGCTTCATTTGCTGGGCTTTGGAGTACCATCCTTTAATACTTTTTTTCTTAAGGGAACCATTATGAAATAGAAGTTTATACTTTTGTCTCCCTGGTTACTTAAAAGCCCAGTTAGTCAAGATAGCTGCAGTTGGCTTTTGCTGTTGAAACTTCAAGAGGCCGAGCCAAGTAGCAGCAAGGTCAAACAATCACTGGCGCGATGTGCGCTACGGAGAGTGGAGGCATGTGACTGATAGCATCGTCGTGGTCCCAGTGCATCAGAGGAGGGTTTACGGTTTAGGTTTTAGGGGTCTAGGGGTTTAAGGTTTAGGGTTTAGGGTTTAAGGTTTAGGGTTTAGGGTTGTTTGCAATGGGTTTTGGGGTCCAAAGGTGGCGGGAAACCCTGAACCACAGGCGCCCAACTCAGCACTGAACCACGCGAGCTGCAAGCCCCAAGCCTAAACCCTAAAGTTTAACTGTTAACTTATTAGTAGAGTAGGTATCCTTTAGCCGTGTTGGGTACCATAATCCTTATATATCCCGAGGGTTAGCCTTCAGTTCCCTGGGGTACTGGAAAAGTACTGGGCTCTTGTGAAGGAACTTATTCCAAACTACTTTAGCTTTCCAGAATAGGGATCTATAGTGGATAGCATGTTTTCCCTAGAACGGCAACTTAGATTAAATTCCTTGACAAGCACCCTGGTCAAGCCCGGACATTCCAGAGTTCCTACCTTTTGTTTAGGCTGCGACTTGGCAACCTCTAAGGCTTGGTTGTTGGGGTTTAGGAGTCAGGGTTCAGGATTCAGGATTCAAGGTTTAAGATTTAGGGTTCAGGTTTTGGGGTTTCGGATTTAGCATTTAAGGTTTAAGACTTACCTTAACCCGGAATAACCTATCTTTTTAAGGACTTATATAAAGAAATCATAATAAGGAACCCTAAAAAGGTAGGTTATTCAGGGTTAAGGTAGGGTTTAGGTTTTCGGCTTTCGGATTTGCCAGGTTTGCGGCTCGACTCTACGCCCCTGTAATTTCGCTGTCTGCACAGGTTGCAAAAACCCTCAACGTAGAGACCATGGACCATGCACGATAATAACAATAATGGTAACTATCGTGATAATAGTAATAACCATGATAATAATAACCATAATAACATTAAGAACCATAATATTAATACCAATACTAATAGTAATGATAATCCGCAGTCCCTGAGCACCAAAGCGCCATGCTACGCCATGTTGTTTGGCTGCCCGAGACCTGCCCCGATACAAGCCTCAACACAGAGCCCCACACCTCAAGCGTCAGACCCTAAAGCCCTAAGCCATACCCTGAACCCGAAATGCAAACACCAACTAGAACCTTGTCAGAAACCTTAAAACGTCCCTTTGGAAGTCGGTAGGTGCGACTCTGAACCCTGAGCGTCAAAAGTAGTCCTTATAGTGGCCATTACGTTTAGTATCCCTTAGGGAAGGCCGTAGAGTAACCCAAATCTTAAGCCCCTAAACCCTAATTCTGAACCCCCAAATTTTTTGCAAACTTAATTCTTAAACCCTAAAGCCTAATTCTTAGCCCCGCGACCTTCTGAAAACACCCCCTGATTCTTAACCCCTAAGCTCCTAAGACTTTTGCAAGCCTAACTCTTAAACCCTAAACCCTAATGCTTTAACCCCTAAACCTTTGGTCAACCTACTTCTTAACCCCCTAAACCGTTTGCAAACCCTAAACCCTAAACCCTAGTTCTCAAACCCCTCGCCCTCCCTCCTTAGCCACTCCGAGGCCGTCGCAGTGTCCTGGCTTTCCTTCGGGGAGTCGTTTTTGATTCGAATAGGGCTCCATAAGGATGCCAGAGGGATGTAGTCTGCGAGTGTTTCTTTTGATGGTTTAGGACGGTTTAAGGCTTTAGGGCTTGGTTTTTTTGGGGGCCAGCTCTCTCTGTAAGCGCCTTAGTAACCATGAGAGACATAAGAGTAGGAATGCCAATTTTCAGAATCATGACGTCAACCTGCAAGAAAAGTGCTGCCAAGAAAGAGCAAGCATACAACACATGCTGTACTTTGTTTCCCACACCGCTGCCGGCAATAGGAGCAAGACCCGTAAGCACAGTTCAAGTCAGCGAGAGTCGCCTCAGGATCGAGAATGGAGGTCATAGTAGGATAGGCCAGGCCCATTGTAGCAACGATAAGCCTGTGGAAAAGAAGAGTATCAACTGCAGCAGAAATATGCTAAACATGGGTTCGGGCTATCTTGATGCACCCACATGTTTCGTGGTCTGTTTGGCTCAGCGTTGCGAACGGGCTTGAGTCTTCATATGCTTTGTTTAGATGTTTAGGTTTTGGGGTTTATCACTTCGGTATAGAGGTTCCGAGTTTTAGGGTTTAGATGTTTTTTCGTTGACAAGAACTATGACATCTTTTGAAGTCAGAAGCCCAGTGAAAAGCTTCAGTGATGCAGCCCCAAACTCATAACCCAAAATACCATGGGCCCCAAACTCCATACGTAGCAGAACCTTATACACCGCATATAGTTGAGTCCCATACACCCTTCTGGTTGACAGCCATACCTAAACCCTGTAATGGAGTCGAGCCTCAACCATCTATGCTTAACTGCAATAAACCGTTTCGTAAAGCACTGTCAACCCGAGAGAGCAACCTTACTCAGGTTACATTTATGATCCACTTCGCCGTGTTCCTGATCGGGCACGATGTATGGACCTGTCTGCGCCTCGTGCGCCAGGGTGACATCCAAGGGTGTGTAGAAGCCGTGTAGAACTGCAGTCAGTTTTCTTCCTTTTCTGTGGTAGTGCCAAAATTTGGGATGGGGCCTGAAATCCAACCTTTTGATTCTCATTCGAGCCTTGAAGGCGCCATCGTCAACCTAAGGGAACAGGATCAAGGGGCTTCCTAGGATGTACAGGGCATGTGTGCATGCAGGTCTTTCGGGTGCAGAGGATGAGGGACGGCTCAACAGACTTCGTAAATGGATTCCCTTCCCAATACTATTTTGGGGGTTCCTTATTATAAACATAGTATAATGGGCCCCAAAACCCTATTCTAATTATCAAGGCCCCTATAGTAGGGTGTCTTTGGTGGGGGTACTGAGTTAGAGCAATCATTGCCAACTCACCGAAATCCCATGATCGTGCAAACAGACCTACTATACTGGGTCCATAGGTTAAGTCGCATCCGCTTGTGTTTAGTCACATCGATCGAGTGTCCAGTTGGGGATTCTGCCAAAACGCGTCAATTCGCATCCTCGGACATGCTTGTAAACCTAATGATTCAGCCAGTGTCCAGCTGCTGTTTGCGATTCCAGTGGTACCGGTTGCAGGCCCCAAGTCTCGAGCGGTTGCCTGTGGAATCGAGCGTCTACATGGGGAATGGCTGGTTTGGATATGCTGTGATGTTATGGGTGATTACAGTGACTACTTATGTGTGCCTCCAGCCGGTGCTTGTGGAATCGAGCGTCCACATGGGGAATGGCTAGTTTTGATGTGTTGTGATTCCACTGATGTGCGTCTGGAGCTGTTGCCTGCGNCTGGTTTGGATATGCTGTGATGTTATGGGTGATCACTATGATTACTTATGTGTGCCTCCAGCGGGTGCTTGTGGAATCGAGCATCCACATGGGGAACGACTGGTTTTGGCGTGCTGTGCTACCCCTGACGTGTGTCCCGAGCGGGTGCTTTTGGAATCGAGCGTCTACATGGGGAATGGCTAGTTGATGTGTGACCACTTCTGTCTCGACCGGCTGCCTATGGAATCGAGCGCTTACATTGCTAATGGCTGGTTTTGTTTCAGTGTGATGTTATGGCTGATCACTTTGGTTGTGTGTGCCACGACCGAGTGTATGTAAAATCGAGCGTCCACACGGGGAATGGCTGGTTTTGATGTGCTGTGCTGCCCCTGACGTATGTCATGAGCGGGTGCTTTTGAAATCGAGCGTCTACATGGGGAACGGCTGGCCTTGATGAGCTGTGATGCCACTGATGTGCGTCTGGGAGCGAGTGCTGGCGAAATTGAGTGTCTACATGGGGAATGGCTAGTTTTGATGTGTTGTGATGCCACTGATGTGCGTCTCGAGGGGTTGCCTGCGGAATCGAGCGTCCACATGGGGAATGGCTGGTTTGATGTGCTTTGATGTTATAGGTGNGGGGAATGGCTAGTTTTGATGTGTTGTGATGCCACTGATGTGCGTCTCGAGGGGTTGCCTGCGGAATCGAGCGTCCACATGGGGAATGGCTGGTTTGATGTGCTTTGATGTTATAGGTGGTCACAGTGAATACTTATGTGTGCCTCCAGCGGGTGCTTGTGGAATCGAGCGTCCACATGGGGAACGACTGGTTTTGGCGTGCTGTGCTGCCCCTGACGAGTGTCCCGAGCGGGTGCTTTTGGAATCGAGCGTGAATGGCTAATTCATGTGTGACCACTTATGTCTCGACCGGCTGCCTATGAAATCGAGCGCTTACATTGCGAATGGCTAATTTTGTAACGGCGTCATTTTCGGGCTGCAGTGCCAGTCCTGTTGTTCGTATGCTCGTGTTGTCAAAAACCGTCTCGGTCACCCTCTTTGGNAATCGAGCGCTTACATTGCGAATGGCTAATTTTGTAACGGCGTCATTTTCGGGCTGCAGTGCCAGTCCTGTTGTTCGTATGCTCGTGTTGTCAAAAACCGTCTCGGTCACCCTCTTTGGCGCTAGAGAAGCACTCATGTGTGATGAAGCGAGATGATGTGACTGCAAAATAAGGCACGAATACCTGCGGCACGCGGACAGTTCACTCGTTTCGCTACATGTGTTGAAACCCGCNCGAGATGATGTGACTGCAAAATAAGGCACGAATACCTGCGGCACGCGGACAGTTCACTCGTTTCGCTACATGTGTTGAAACCCGCCTCCGGGCGGCGTCCACATGGGGTTTCGACGTTCCTGATGTGGCTAAACGAGGTGATGTGAGTGCAAAACAGGCACGAATACCTGCAGCACGCGGACAGTTCACTCGTTTCGCTACATGTGTTGAAACCC